>OVAX01002447.1:0-29370 GCA_900406405.1 Lepidium africanum
GGACCAGAGTCACCACATTCTATAATTATATTCTGTAACAAAAAAAATTAATTAAAATATTATTCTTATTTTTATTATTAAATATTTGATTATAATTCAGGTGCAGACTTCACCGGAAGTCTCCAATGCAGACTTCACGAGTAGTCTACAATCATCGAGCAGACTTCACAAGAAGTCTACAATATACCATAAACCCTAAACGCTAAACCTAATATTAACCACAAATCACATATTTCCTCTTTAATACTCAATATCTTATTAAAATTTATAACAAAAACATTAAACTTTCATAATACATTCTTAATAAATTATGCATTTCAAATATAAGAATTACAAATTCTATATAACTACCAACATATGTTGCTAAACCCTAAACCATAACATATTGATTTGTGAACTATTTGATCTTTGTTGATTTAATGAAACCATGTTTGGTGAATTTTTTTTTCATGTTTCAACACAGTCTATAATTATATTGTGTAACAAAAAATAAATTAAAATATTTTTCTTATCTTTTATTATTAAATATTTGATTATAATTCAGGTGTAGACATCACCGAAAGTCTACAATGCAGAATTCACGGGTAGTCTACAATCATCGAGCAGACTTCACGGATAGTCTACAATTATCGAGCAGACTTCACAAAAAGTCTACAATATACCCTAAACCCTAAACCTAATATTAAACCACAAATCAAATATTTCCTCTTTAATACTCAATATTTTATTAAAACTTATAAAAAAAACATTAAACTTTCATAATACATTCTTAATAAATTATGCATTTCAAATATAAGAATTACAAATCCTATATAACTACCAACATATGTTGCTAAACCCTAAACCATAACATATTTGGTTTGTGAACTATTTGATCTTTGTGATTTAATATGACTATATTTTGTGAAAATTTTATTTTTCATACTTCAAAACAATATATAATTATATTGTGTAACAAAAATTTTAATCAACATATTTTTTATTTTAAATATCAATTATAATTTAAATGCAAATTTCATCGGCAGTCTACATTGCAGACTTCATCATCAGTCTACATTGCAAACTTCATTGGTAGTCTACAATGAATCTGCATTGTAGACTGTCGATGCACTCTACAATTCGGTATAAACGTAACTGAGTTTCTTGTTTTTTTGTTTGGTCATGAGGGACAATATAATAATTTCACTACCTTTGGAGGTTACTTTTGCATTTGATTGAATTTTAGGTTAATTTTAGTATTTCAATTCAATTTTTAGGTAATTTTTGTAATTATCCCTTAAAAGAATTAGGTTAAACTTTTTTTTGTCAACAAAGATTTTTTTTTTGTCAACTTTGATGATTTTTATTAAAAAAAAATATTAGGTAGCCATTTTGGTGGCATAGTGTCTACAAAAGATAAATTCTTCGAGAGCTCTCTAACAGTGCGGTTCGAGAGCTCTCTAACAGTGTGGATAAGGAGATCAATTTTGTAGTTTAAAGAATGACGTATACAAAATATGGGGAATGCACTAAGAACTTTTGAGGTAGGTTAAGTCTTCTAGATAATCCTTGAGTTGATAAGACTTTTTAATATGTTAACTAGGATATTATCAAAATAATAATTATTTTCTTAAATTGTTTACTAGTATAATTTTTTATAGCACTATTGGCACAGTTGTAAATCACATTTACAATATCAAAGTTCTTATATGATAAATTCAATAATTATATGTTAAAATATTTTAATTGTTTAAAAAGACCTTTGCATTGCTAACAATTAAACGTCGAAACTCAAAATCTAAAATTAAAAAACTAAAAACAAAATTTCAATTCAAACATCTATTCATACTATGGGCTATCTTTGGAGGTGTATGTATACATAAAGAATCCACAAGATTTGTTAAGTAAAGAAAGAAATAGTTTTCTTAGTTTGAAATAAATACTCATTAATAGAAAACATTAACGATCTACAATCACATTTCGATAAGCTAGTTGTCAAAGAAATATACTTTTAGGTATATTACTTGTAGCTTTGGAATTTCAACACTATGTACATGCACAAATCACAACGGTTGACTATCGCAATAATAACATGTAAATTCCAACTATAAATCAAAAAGATGTGACATCTATTATCTTTCACACCCTACGAGCTAGGCATTAGTCAAACATTCGGCTGCAACATTTCTCAAGAAGAATGAGTCTTGCAGAAAGTTAGTGTAACTGGATCATGAACTATTATATATTTCATAACAACACGAATAACTTATTAAATTTTAGTGAATTGCTCATTTAATCGAGTTTGTGTATATATTATTTACTTCGGATTGAAGGTTTTTATAGCGTGATCCATTGTGCAATCCATAGTAACATTAAAAGAAAGAAACAAGTTTTGTAGGAGCAGTTTTTCTAATCTTACATATAATATGTTCAGATTATTCTCTTATATTTCAGAAAGATTATGTCTAAAATGTTACATCATCTTTCACATTTTGAAGATTTCATGAAGTAAAAACCTTTCACAGATTAAGACTCGAAAATTTAAGCACACCTCTCCATTGATATGGCAATATGTATTAGCTAATCAAACCCAATATAATTTCCAAGAGTAATCGAGAACAAATCATTTAGTTCCATAACATGTGTCTTTATATATATATATATTATGTATTTATATTTTGAAACAAAGAGATTATATAAATATTTAGAAAACTAATGTAGTTTGATTATCGAAAATCACGTTATCTCGCATAAAATAATTTGGTGTTTAAGGGTTTCGGGCTATGTTATCTTTGATAACTGTTAAAAAAAAAAATTACTAATGGTGGGATTATGTCAACATATCTCAACGGTTGATTTTCACCAAATTTGATTATAGAAAATCGAGTTATCTGGCATAGAATAGTTTGGAGTTCAGGTGTTTTGGGCTATGTATCCCATTTTTTTCGAATCCAATTGTAAAAGAGTAAAAAAGAAAAAAAAAAGATAAAAAAATAAAAAACTAATGTGGTGGGATTATGTTAAATTTTGGAAGTTCGTCCTCATCCGAAGTTTGACGAGTAAACAGAGAACGACGTGTTCCTTTTTTTTAATCAACTCTTGACCTGAAAAAAGCAAGGGGAAGGGGAGAAGGTGAAAAGCCTGCAAATCCCTTCCCTTCTTCTTTACCATAGCTTCCTTTTTACGCCATAGCCACACAGACCGATAAGATGAAGCACTTTACTCGTGGAATTGATGGTTTACGGACCGGTCTTTCACCTTCCGCTCGATCTTTCGCCCTCGGTTCTTCTTCTTCCTACGATGATTCTGTATGGAATGATTACACTTTAGACCTTTCTTTTTTATCCTCCGATGATCAGAGAAGTGCCCTTGGTGATGATGATTCTCTATCTAATTTGTCTCGCGATGTTGAGACTACCAAAGGTTAAAACACGAATCTTTGATTCTTTTCTTGTTCATATTAAGGTTATGTTTGTGAAATTCATGCTATTGGGCTTTATGTTTGTGAAATTCATGTTATTGTGTTCTAGATAAGTAGATAATTTTGGGAACAGAGTTTTTTTTTTTTTTTTTTTTTGTGGGGGTAAAGAAGTAATTTTTGTGGAGGTCACATGTGAATTTTGCAGAAGGATCGATTTTGGAGGACAAGAGAGCTTACTCTGGAAATGCTTTGCTTAACTCTAATCCATTGTCTGAGCTTCTGATTAAGCCCTCTAATGTTCATGGCGATAAAAAGATGGATCAGTCCTGTGCCAATGCAAATGACATGTCTGAGAATTCTTCTACAGACTCTGAGGAAGATTCTCCTTGCTGGAGAGGAATTTATTCTCACAAGACTCTGGCTTCAGGTACAAAATCTGTGAGTTCTAGGTGTTCTACTGATGATCTTAGTGGATTTTATAGATTGAATCCCTTAGCACCTCAGTTTATACCATCTAGTTCTAACAAGAAATTTGATACGGATAGCAAAAGGTATGAAGAGAATAGTTCTTCGTCTTTGAAGAAGTCTTTGTCTTCAACTTTTCCATCATCATCTGGAGAGTTTAACTTAACAGATCCTCTTGAAGAAGGAAGAAATGATGCCACGATAAGGACAAGCATCTTGACCGACAATGCAGATGAAATGCTTGGTTTTGTATCTAGTGATAGCGTTTCCAAGACCATTAGCATGTCGGATTCTAGAAATGAATTTCAACCATCTAAAAGGTTGGACCCTTTGGCCCCTGTTTTTGTTCCCTCTAGTGCTAAACTAAGCCCTTCTGTCCAAGAGAAGTTAGGAGATTTAAAGACAAATGCACATTCATCTACTGCTCTTACTTCTTCAGATGATAAGTCGCTAAATAAGGTCAAGATAGGGACACGTTCTGGAGAGGTTGGTCGCAGTATTAAGATTCAATATCCTGATGATGTACACGAATTAGGTTCAACATCTTCATACAATCCTTGTATAAAATCCGATTCTGGGACTACTGAACATGCAAAGCTTGGGAGCTCCAGCAAGAAGTCTTATGGTCAGCGGAGATTGAATCCATTGGCCCCTCAGTTCTCTCTTGCAGATAGTAAACCGAAAGTATATGGCTATTACGAAAACCAAGCTGCAGATGATTTGTCGCTGGTGGTGGATACTGCTGGTGTATTCCCGCCAACTGGTTATATGGACTATAGTGGAGTAGATGTAGACTTAGCACAATCCTCAGTAGATGTGGAACACATCCTTCCCAACATATCACGTGGAAGTTCTTCACTTATATCCCCAAAGCTCGGTGGTAACTTTGGGTCTACTAAGTGGTATTCAGTGGAACCAAAGACTACACTTTCTGCAAAGGGTAATAAAGATTTTAAGCACCCTCTTCCATTTCATGTCGTAGAAACTGGTGGTTCGTCATCTTCAGGTGATGTGAAGGTTTTATCTGGCCCATATCCAAAAATGGATGTGAAGAAACTACTTACAACGATGCATGGACTGTCAGAGTTACTAGCACTTGCACATGGTTCAGAATCTGCTGAATCAGTGAATGAGGAAGAGCTTGATCTCATTAATAGTACGGTGCAGAACCTCAACTTGTACATCCAAAATAGCAGTCAGGAACAGGCTGGAAATCAAAGCATTGCACAATGGAATTCATATGATTTAAAGCTAAGGCCTAACAAGAGTAAGGTATGTTGTTCTTCCACTTTTTATGTATATATATTTTAGTAGCCACATGATATCATAATACATGAAAAGCCCATTTACATTTGGGTCATACAGAAATGTATCATCCTCTCTTGTAGAGTATACAAAAATGATATTGTGTTAATGGGTCACCATGATTCCAAATCTTCTCTATTAGCTATCGATTAGAGACCTTCAGCTTCCAACAGCAAACAATATGACTGTGGACCTTGATGTGAAAAGGAAGGATAAATACTCAGTGACTTCAAGAGAGACGGTCCCAGAATTTCGTTTGTGTCAATATGGTGCGACCAAAGATAATGGCTTTGGTCAGGTATTGGTATTTCTTTTTCTGCATACACTTGAGTTGTGATAATTAGCGTTTAGTGGGGGGTAGACCGTCTGCTTGGTAATGTGTACAGGTTGTGGCTAAAAATGGATACCAACAATATCATCACGGGGAGGAGCAGATCAACCAACATGCACTGTTCTACAAAAGCTTATGGTTGAAGGCCGAAGCAGACAGGTGTTTGATGGTATACGAGACCTCTCTTTCCAATCCACTTCCTTGAGAAGATGTTAGAAAGGTGACATTTAAATCATTCATAATACCATCTCTGAAAGAGAACACATCCTTGACTTTTAATTCAGAATATACGTCGAAGGGCAATTACATGTCAGATTAGTAAGGCTTGCCCAAGATTTGCTATCGATTTTGCAGGTTGGCATGTGAATTGTGAAATATCAAAGAAAATTCCTCAACATCTCCATTTTCTGGATGGACACTATAAGGCATACTTCAGGATAAAGTTGGTTCTCTTTTATTCAAGTTACCATTTCTATTATTTAAAGTCATGTCAATCCAAGAGAATGAGATGGTTGGCTTTCAGAATCATTACTGATTAGATTATGTCATTTATATTGTCAGAACATGCGTACTTCTGGACGTGGAGCCTATATGATTGCTGAAGATTATAATGTTTTCTTGTTATAATCTTGTTCTTGTATCATCAGATGTATAAACAAACCTCTGTCACTCTTTTATGTACTACGTCATATCACTCTTCTTTTGATATAATACATTGCATTTACTAACTCTATAATGACCCTATATTAGATGAATTTTGATCGATGTAGTAGAAAATGAGCTCAAAAATTAATGGTAAACAGCCAAAAAAATCGATGATGTGTTGAGAAAATGGTAGCTGGGGGGCAAGAAGTAATGAAACAAAAAGCAAAGGACAATGTAGTTGTGACACTATGTGGTTAGTTCCATAATGGCTGAAACGATATCTCCATCAGTAGCCTTTAGAGCCTTGACGGCTTTAGCCTTAGAGACACCTGCTTGAGTCATCACAAGATCAATGTCTCTAGCTTCAACGCCTCTGTCATCAACATCTTCGTCTTCTTCCTCTGCTAGTGGAGCCATGGCAGCTTCAGAAGTATTGTTAGAGATCATGGATGCCATGTCAGGCATCTTGAACCTCTGAGCAGCTTGCGTCTGTAGCTGTGAGCTCAGGTCTGGCTTCGAGATGACAAATAAAACCTGCTATAGATGCCATATTTTCCAGAATCAAACCTTTTGTAAACGTATAACTCAAAAAATGAGATATTGAGAGTTTATTAATTGTTGGAAGGTTTTTTACGTTCTTAGATCATTTGATTGTCACTCTGCTGACATCTGAGACAGGTTTCATGCCAAGCTTGAGCACAGCTTTGCGACTTTTCTTCGCGCTTCTACTTTGCTTGGAATTTTCATTCCCCTAAACAATCGAAAATGAACCCCAAAACACACCGAATCAACGAAAGTTTCTCTTAAGAGAACTGCAAAACATAACTATCAACGTGTTCTGAAATATTGAAGCTTGATGCATAGATACATAGAATCCAATCTAGGCTTAAACATTTATTGGGCCGTGGTCCGTCATTAGATTAAGGTTTCGAATAGAAGATATGTTTTAGATATTTTACTTGATGGTTAAGCTATAATCTTGCCTATATATTGTAATGGTTTTCTATCGAAATACACAAGTGAATTCAGAGCAATAAACTTTACATGGTATCAGAGCTTTTTTTGGCCTGACTTTAAAAAAAGAAGGGAAAAACGACCTAAGGTTTCACCATGGCCACCGTTCCTGAAAACAAAGAACTGGCTTTGATGTCGCCTTACACCATTGAAGAATGTTAGTCATGATCAGAGGTTGAAGACTCTTTAGTTGATTTAGAGGGTCTTGGTTAAGCCATTAGATTATACCAAACCGGTTTGGTATATGGTATATATCTGGTTCTCTCGGTATTCTTTTGATAATAATTTTCTTCTTCTAGTTTTTCTCTTTAACGAACGAAAAACAGAGAGTTAGAGAGAAAAGTGAGGTTTAGAGGGAAGAAGGGAAGAAGAGAGAGGGGTTGTAACACTTGCTCGAGTTTTAGAGCTAAGAATAATATTCACAATGAAATCCGGAGTCGGTTTTGGCTCCGGCGAGATGTAGGATCTCACGTTGAGATCCGAACTCGTAAATCCTTTGTGTGCTCTGTTCTTCTCTTTGTTCGTCTTCTTCATCGATTTGTAGATTCATCTTCTTAGAACTTAGCTCAAGTTCAACAACCATCCAGACAAGAGAGCACAGTGGACAAGTTCTCACTTCAATCCTCCTTAATAGAGCTAATTACGAAAGATGATCGAAGCTTATGATGAATGCTCTTCGAACCAAACGAAAATTAGGGTTTATTAATGGAACCCTAAAACGACCAGATGAAGGAACAAATGATGCAGAAAGATGGGACATGGTGAACTCCCTCATGATCGGATGGATTCTTGCAAGTATCGATGAGAAACTTCTCTCCTCTATCTCAATTGTCGATAATGTCTCAAAGATGTGGGAAAATATTCGTATGTGGTTTTCTGTTGGAGATAGTACACGTGAACATCAACTACGTGATGAAATTCGCCTATGCAAATAAGATGGACTCACCGTGGAACAATACTATGGTACTCTGCGTGTTTTGTGGGACGATTTGGCTGATTTGGACAAAGGTTTCTCGTGTTGTTGCAATAAATCTAGTTTTGTCTCCATGATAGAATACCACACGAAGCAGGAAGTCATTCGTATTCAACAGCTTCTAATGGGTCTCAATAGTAATAAATTTGGGATCACTAGGTCCAATCTTCTAGCTCGTCTATCCAATCTCACTCTAGGACAAGTGTACTCGCAGGTAGTACAAGAAGAAAGGCACCATAGTTTCACTAAGAATGAAGACATGATGAATGGTGCGATTGGGATGTCGGCTTCAACGCTTGAAGTCTCAAAGCAATCTCTTGTTTGTACTCATTGTGGTTGGACAGGACATGAGAAGAGTCAATGCTATAAGATAGTGGGCAACTTCGAATGGTGGGGTGAACTAAACGCCTCTGGAGCATCATCTTCTTCTCGTGGTCGCGGACGAAATTCTTCACGTTGTCGTGGCAAGAGCAAAGGTACTCTGAGTGCCAACCATTCCGCAACAACTACAGTGGCTGCTCCTACTGGTATTCTCTCTCTTACAGCTGCTCAATGGAATGATTTGGCTAATTTTCTAGGCAGCAAAAAAGACTCTATTGAGTGAAAAACTGTCCTGTAAAAGGGAAAAACTTATTCTTTATGGGACACATAGCCGTTTTGATTTGATAATCGATTATGGTGCAAGTCATCATATGACAGGAGACATATCTCTCCTTACTGACATTCACAACATTGATGCTTGTCCTATTAAATTGCCGAATGAAGTTCTTGCATGGTCTACTAAAAAGGGCACTTTGTCTCTTGGAGGCAAAATGATTTTGCATGATGTGTTCTATGCTCCGGCTCTTCACATTACTCTTGTCTCTATTGCTCAGTTGCTTACTGATATTGCAAGTGCTGTTATATTTACTCGAAAGTTTTGTTTCATTCAGGACTTAGCTTCGACGAGTTTGATTGGAGCGGGGGGAAGCACGTGATGGGGTTTATCACCTTGCGGGTTCGGTTGTTCTTCAACCATGTCAGATTTCCAAGATTGATTCTCGAGATTTGTGGCATAAGAGAATGGGACATCCGTCGTCTAAAGTGCTTAATTTTTTGTCTGATTTTGGTTATTTTTCTCGTAGTAGTAGGAAGCTTGATGAATGTTGTGACGTATGCTCAAGAGCAAAACAAACACATCTATCCTTTTCTGAAAATCTTAATAAAGCAGATGAATTATTTGGTTTACTTCATTGTGACGTTTGAGGTCCTTATCAAACTCAATCTACATGCAAATCTACCTATTTCTTAACCATCGTAGATGATTACTCTTGTGCTGGACACATCTGCTTCATGACAAATCTGCAGTCTCATCGGTTTAATGAAAAATTGTGGGTTTAATCAAAAACCTCAAGCTCAACAATATTCTGAAAAATGTGAGTTTCTGATTTCAACTAACTTTTTTTTTTTTTTTCCCATAAACCTTATCCAAAGTGATAATTTTTTAATGCCGAAACTTTTTAAAATCACTCCAAATCAAACGAATGCATTCCCGTTAAGAGAAAGATATAATAAAACCGGAAAATAATGAAATGAATGGAATAAATAATACATTACCTTCGACGTCCTCATTGTCTTCGTTTTCTTCTTCTTCACCGTCTTTCACGTCCTCCACAACAACATCCTCTTCCTTCTGTTTTCACCACAAACATTATGAAAATCGACAATAACAAATCGAACAGAGGAAAAGAAAAACGGACCCCGAGTTTTAGTTGCTCTTTAATGGATTCTTTGAGATTCTTCTCCTCCACAATTGCTCCTGGCATCTTTCTTCCTTCTTAGCGAACGCTTGACGATAAGCGCAACGAAAACTTGAGCCTTTTCCTGCTTTCTTCAGTTACTGTAAGTGACAACGATTAAATAATCGTCTGCTTCGCGGTTCACCTTATCTTTCAAACCCAATACTCTTAATGTTAAAGCCCATTGGGCCTCAGTCTTCAAAACAAACTTGATCACTCTTTACTAGCTTCTGCTTCATTAGGAATTTTATTTGGGTTGGTTCTTTATTAGTCAAAAACGTCAGCTGAATGGTCAAAACAGAAGCTATTACTCCTTGTTTATATAGTCCAAAGAAACGAGATATTCAACAAGCACGAGAATCCGAAAATGGAAGAACAAAACAACCTCTCGTATGCAATGATGTTATCAAGCTCCTCTGTTCTTCCCATGGTTTTAAAGACAGCCATAGATCTTGGTCTCTTCGACATATTATCCGAATCTGGCTCTTCCACTGCTCCTCAGATCGTGTCTCTTTTGTCTGATCAAACAAAGAAACAACATGATTCAAGCTTGGTAAATCGAATTCTTCGATTTCTCGCAAGCTATTCCATAGTCACTTGCTCTGTTTCCACTGACCAGAACGGTGAACCATGTGCGGTCTATGGCCTAGCTCCTGTTGCCAAGTACTTCACGAAGAACCAAGATGGAGGTGGCTCGTTGGCTCCATTGATGAACTTGTTTCAGGACAAGGTCGTGATTGATATGTGGTAAATTCATTAACTCTCTATGTCTCAACACAACACGTGATGATCTCTGTCTTGTTATCTGAAATGTTCTGATTCATGTGAAGGTACAACCTTAAAGATTCTGTTCTCGAAGGAGGGCTTCCATTCAACAATACTCATGGTACAAGCGCCGTCGAATTCGTGGGAAGAGATTCAAGATTCAGAGAAGTGTTCCAAAGCTCCATGAGAGGTTTCAATGATGTTTTCGTGGAAGGATTACTGAAGAACTACAATGGTTTTGATAATTTGAAGTCGTTGGTTGATGTTGGTGGCGGAGATGGTTCTCTTCTCAGAAAAATCATTTCTAAACACCCTCACATCATTAATGCTATTAACTTTGATTTGCCTTCTCTAATCAACACTTTATCAGCTTCTCCAGGTACACATACAAGTTCTTCAATAGACTCTCTTGTACAGTAAAATGATTCATAAGTTGTATGATTGTAGGAATTGAGCATGTTGGTGGAGACATGTTTACAAGTATTCCTAAAGGAGAAGCTATTTTCATGAAGGTTGACTTTAAACTTTTATCAAGTCTTTAATAGAATCATATACTTAAAAAAGAAGCAAGCTAATATTTATATTTCTTGTGTTTGGGTACAACATACAACAGTGGATGCTCCATAGCTGGGACGATAAGCATTGCGTGAAGATACTCAGCAACTGTTATGAATCGCTACCGTCAAATGGGAAGGTGATTGTAGTCGATATGGTAATACCAGATTTCCCAGGAGACACTCTCTTACACAGAAGTTTGTTTCAGTTTGAGTTATTCATGATGAACATGAACCCATCAGGGAAAGAACGAACAAAGAGAGAATTCGAGATATTAGCTCGTCTCGCTGGATTTTATATTGTCCAAGTTCCATTCACATCTCTTTGTTTCTCAGTTGTAGAGTTTCACAAAAACGACTGATATGTGTATGTATTATCCAGATTCAGAAGGATTATTGAATTGAGTATTTCAGCTATTTTCATGGATTTAAAAAATTTGGGAAAAAAATGGTGGTTCAGCTGAGGTCGAACCAGCAAGCCATAATGGATCTGAGTAGCGCCGAACCGTTATCCGTCCACTGCTGTAAGCGGGAAGTGATCGCTGCTCTGTGAAACCAGCCTCACGCATTACCCTCCGACTTTAGAATCCGCCTGAGCCAAGCCTTCGCTCAACTCACACGGATTACTCACAGCTTGGACTGGGCAGCTCAGAAACATGCCACATCAGATCCGACCCGTGGACTCGAACCAGTGTTCCACCATCTTATTGTCCCCACTCGGGTTACAAGCTTTCGTTACTTAGCTCGGCGTTCAATAATTGATTTCATCTGATATATAAATGAAAACAACATGAGCAAAGTAACCGATGTGGGACAAATGACTCTTTGTTATTGTGAGATAGTCTGAGCTTGCGGCCCAATAAGAAAGTGAGCTACAGTCTCTAAGCCCATTTCAGATTATCAGTTCGTACTAAGTCACTTCAATGACTTTTGATTAAGAGTTAAATGAAGTTCAATTAACTTAAGAGATATAGATTTTACCATTTTTAAACATCCAGTCAAAAAGAAATTTCATCATATACAATGACAAGTTCAGCTTCAATTCTGTCTCTTTCATCAATGTTTTGATAGTTTTGTTTCATAAATATTTAATTTTCGATGAGCAGAGTAATATTATAGAATTGAGATGGAACGAAATTGGCAAATTCAAGTAAATGTGAACTAGTGGACCGCTCAGAGAATAGATAACACAAGCAATGTTGATAAAGAAATGCAGCTGTATATGTGAGGAACTGAGGATGATGAAACTGTTGGTTTTATACCACAAATAACTTCAGCTGACAGAGAATTAGACAGATTCACAAGGAGTCCAAAAGTTTCTTCTTTGAACAATCTTTTATGTCCACAGAAACAGTGTTAAGAACATCAAGGATCGATCAATCTTTATGAAGAAACTCTCAGCCGCCATGATCATTTGATTAATCTTCGTGGCTGCTGAAGCCATTGGTGGTATTAGCCAACAATGTCTCACAGATGAAATTCATCTGAAATGAATACAAAAGACTAATTTCTTTCCTGCAGTGTCAATGCCATTATATAACATCTCCTCTTCGATTTGTTTCATATACAATCACAAAGGTTACATGCCTTACCTATTGCTAGAGACTGTACCAATTCATGCGTTTCAAGTGTTATATAATGAATTTCATTATTGATAAAAAAAAAAATACACATACACATACACATGTTGCACCAAGACTCTAATGAGATCAAGTATCACGTCGAAAATTACATTACACTTTGAGGCATATAAGGCATAATCCAATAGAAAACTATCAAGCAAGCTTTTACAACAAAACTGCTTTCTTTTTAGGTTCAAGAACCGGAGGGTCAATGTCTATTCCCATGTTAGCTGCAGTTCCTGCGATGATTCTCATTGCAGATTCAATGGTTGTGCAGTTCAGGTCAGGGAGCTTCTCTGCTGCAATTGTCTGCAGCTGATCTTTTGTTATCGTCCCAACTTTAGCTAGCTTAGGATCTTTTGATCCTTTTTCAAGACCTATTTCAAAAGCTCAACAAATGTCAAACATCACAAAACTACCAGGAAGAGACAATGACTTTATAGTGTAAATGCCACAAATCATACTGACATATCATCAAATCTATTTCCCAAGAATACATCACAAAACATATGACTTTCTTCCAATTATATTATCTTTTGAGTAGAAGCTTAAGTGACATTTAAAAAAACTCAGAGGAAAATGATAATAGTGTAAATGCCACACCTCATACCATCATATAATCTGTCTAAGTTCGAGAAAACTACATCACAAAACATATTTGATAAACATCTTGCCAAATGTTATTTTTCCATGCTATATATTTGAATTTGTATAGTTTGGGAAGGAGAACAAGTTATGATCGAAGCAAAACTCAGTCTATTAAGCTCAACCAAAAGCACGATAATATTCAACCAAGAATCTAGTGTTCATTCCTATAGAGGCAATCCTATTATCAAAATGCACATTCATTCGTCAAAGTACTCATTCAGGTTTGGCAAACGATTACCTGCAGCCTTAAGCAACAAAACCGAAGCAGGTGGGGTCTTGAGGATAAAAGTGAAGCTCTTATCCTGCAAACATACATATAAACTCCATGAAACGATCTCATCGAGCAATGTCCCGAGATACATACATAACCATTATCACAAGTTGCAAATGAATATAAAATATACAAAACTACTACCACACTTGGAAAACCCAAGTTTTTAAAAGTCAAAATTACCAAAAAGTTACTCTTGTTTACATTAATCAAACCAAAAATCAAGACTTTAGTAAGTAAGAGAGTGAATAAGTAAAACTCACATCGAAGACAGTTATTTCGACAGGAATAATGTAGCCAGCTTTATCAGCGGTTCTGGCATTGTAATCCTTGCAGAAAGCCATAATGTTGACACCCTTCGAACCAAGCGCCGGACCTACCGGTGGAGCTGGAGTTGCTTTCCCCGCCTCTAGAGCCAGTTTAATAAGCCCCACAACTACAAACCCATAACACTAATTAAGCAAAGAAACTAAGAGAATGTCTACATATCAAGGAAATGGGTGATGAAAAAATTGTACCTTTTTTGGCTTTGCCTCCGGGTTTAGGAGGAGCCATGGCGATAACGGTGAGAAATCTCGGGGTTGAAGAGAGAAGTGGGGACTGTTTCTTACCCAGAAACTGTTCGGAAACATTAGGTTTTGAGGATAATTTAACGGAAAGAGAATGTAATGGATTAGAGTTGCGATGCAGAGAAGACGAAGTTGAGCTGCAAAGAATTGATAGAGAAGAAGACGCCATTGAAAGTAGTGAAAGTTGAAGGCGAGTTCTCACGGATTAGTCGTCTCAGGATAAAATCATATCCACTTTTTGAGTTATCACTTTATGGGCTTACTAGAATAAACATATAGGCCTGAAATACAGGATCCATTTGAGCCCATTTACCGTCGAAAAATATTAAATAACGAAATGGTTGTATGTAGACTTAGGGCTAGATTAGTGGAACATAATAGTGGCTTAATAATTTAAAAAGCCAATCAAGTTTATGTTAGCCAAGCATGGAAGGCTTCATAATGTTCAATCCTCAATGTTCCTAAAATGAGTTTTTCTCAAGCATACAACATTAAACATAATTAGAATATAATTGTATTATTTTAAATTGATTAATATTCTGCAGATAATACTAAAAGTAAATTATAATATCTAATTTTGTAGTTTTAAATCTAATTATTTACCATTATGCTACTCAATCATAAACTTATGCTCTTTCATACTAGAGCTCTATGATTTACCAATCATAGTCTTAGATATGGACATAATAACTGGAACCGAACCGATTTGATAATTATGATTTGGTTTGGTTTCGGTTCCTAGAAAAGAACAATTTGGTTCCAATTTTTAGGTAATTATGATTTTCGGTTCGGTTTGATTCCTAGAACAGAATCGTTCGGTTCCAATTTTTAGGTAATTTTGGTTTTCGGTTCGGTTCCGAAAACTAAAAGTTACCAAATAGAAACCAAAACTATTTAGTAATAAAATACTTTGGTTACAAGTAATCATACTTTTTAATATTTGGTTACTTTTTGAAAAAGTAATAATTTGAAAGCAAACCAATATTATTTTTGGACTAATTGGATTCTATTTTTTTTGGAACCGAAGCCGAACCAAAACCAAACCAAATTTTAATAAGTACTCATTAGTTACCATATTTCTAGAACCGAAAAAACCAAAACCAAACAGAATTTTAATAGGTAACCATTAATTACAATACTTCAAAAACCGAAAACCAAGAAACCGGAACCAAATAACTGAATGTCCATCATAGTTGTACTACAGTGCCATAAATTAAGAAGCATCCATTTAAATTAATTAAAGTATCACATTCATGAAAACATAGACTGATTAGACGAGGTGTTGTAATTCTTTCTTTATAGGCTACTTGACCAACAATAAATTAATTATTCTAAGGAATAATTGCATATCTATAAAGTACGATGAAAATCAAGGCATAATAAGATTTGTTTACATAAGAAACGGACCACTGAATTCATTGAGATTGGAACTAGAGGGACTTTCTTCTGTGGTTCCTCTCATCTAAAGAGGTATTAGAAAATCACTTTTAAACAAATTAATAACCATTTCTTGTGAAAGTTATGCGCATATTCAAATATTATAAACATGAAACTCGCCATTATCAAACAATGTGAGCTTAAAAAAGCTAAGCTTTATGTATGTATATAAACCACATGAGTCTCTCCAAGAACATTACATTGATCACATTTCTCTAATGGAACCCAAAACGCAGATTCTTGTGGCTATGTGCCTAATGCTTGCTCTCAACATTGCTGCTGAAACTCTTGGTGTTTGAATCAGTTCCTCTATGAGTTTTGTTCTTGCAATAAGCTTAACTTGGTATGTTTTTGTTTGATAGATTCACATCGTGTATCTAGGTGAGAGGCAACATGATGATCCTGACTCTGTCACCGAGTCACATCATCAGATGCTTTGGTCAGTCTTGGGAATGTAATACTCACTTTAAAAACTTATATTACTAATATTGACCCAAAGTTTTTTGCTCATTTCACATCACATCACATTACAGCAAAGAAGCCGCACATGATTCAATGGTGTATAGTTATCACCATGGCTTCTCCGCTTTCGCAGCCAAACTACCTGACGAACAAGTGATTCAACTCTCAGGTACTTAGAAGACACAAAGATTGATTGATTGGAACTTGTGATATGACTATTGTTTATGTCTAAACGCAATTCTTGTTTTGTGAAAACAGAGTTACCTGAAGTTGTTCATGTTGTACGCAATAGATTCTACCATTTTCAGACTACTAGGACTTGGGATTACTTAAATCTTACTTCGAAACATCCAAACAATCTCCTGAACCAAACTAGCATGGGAGACAATGTCATCATTGGCGTAGTTGACTCCGGTATGAACCGAATTCTTACATTTTAAACCGAATCATTAGAAAGTTTCAAAAATTGTTAATCCGGTTTCGTTTTATATTCAATAGAGTATCAAGCAAGCTTTTACAACAAAACTGCTTTCTTTTTAGGTTCAAGAACCGGTGGGTCAATGTCTATTCCCAAGTTAACTGCAGTTCCTGCGATGATTCTCATTGCGGATTCAATGGTTGTGCAGTTCAGGTCAGGGAGCTTCTCTGTTGCAATTGTCTGCAGCTGATCTTTTGTTATCGTCCCAACTTTAGTTAGCTTAGGATCTTTTGATCCTTTTACAAGACCTATTTCCACAGCTCAAAAAATGTCAAAGATCACAAAACTCCCATGAAGAGACAAGGAAATACTAGTGTAGATGTCACAACTCATACCAACATATCATCAAATCTATTTCCGGAAAACTACATCACAATACATATGATTTCTTACCAATCATTCTATCTTCGAGTAGAAATTCAAGTGAAATTTAACAAAACTAAGAAGGAATTGGAAATAGTGTAAATGCCACACTTCATACCATCACATGATTGGTCTAAGTCGAGAAAACTACATCACAAAACATATTTGATACACAGCCAATTCTTATTTTTCCATGCTATATATTTGAATATGTATCGTTTGGGAAGGAGAACAAGTAATGATCTAAGCAGAACTTAGCCTATTCAGCTCCGTGAAAGCAAAGATAATATTCAACCAAAAATCTTATGTTCATTCCTACAGAGGCAAACCTATTATTAAAATGCACATTCAAAGTACTAATTCAGGTTAAGCAACAAAAACGAAGTAGGTGGGGTCTTGAGGATAAAAGTGTAGCTCCTATCCTGCCACCATACATAAAAACTCCATGAAACGATCCCATAGAGCTATATCCCGAGATACATAACCATTATCACAAGTTCCAAATGGAAATAAAATATACAAAACATCTACAACACTTGGAGAATCAAGATTTTAGTGAGTAAGAAAATGTAAATAAGTAAAACTCACATCGAAGACAGTGATTTCGGCAGGAATAATGTAGCCAGCTTTATGAGCGGTTCTGGCATTGATTCCTTGCAGAAAGCATCAAGGTTGACTCCCTTTGAGCCAAGGGCCGGACCTAGCGGTGGAGTTTTAATTTTAGTTGCATTCCCCGCCTCTGGAGTTTTAATTGCTTTGCCCGCCTCTGGAGTTTTAGTTGCTTTGCCCGCCTCTAGATTTAGTTTAAGAAGCGCCACAACTACAAAATTCCAAACCCATAACGCCAGTTAAGCCAAAAAATTATGAGAATGTGTACACATTAAGGAAATAGCTGATGAAAAAATTGTACCTTTTTTGGCTATGCCTCCGGGTTTAGGTGGAGCCATGGCGATAACGGTGCGAAATCTCGGGGTTGAGGAGAGAAGTGGGTATTGTTTCTTTCCCAGAAACTGAATGGAGACATTCGCTTTGGAGGATAATTTGGCGGAAAGAGTATGTAAGGGATTAGAGTTGGGATGCAGAGAAGAGGAACTTGAGCTGCTAAGCGTTGATAGAGAAGAAGACGCCATTGAAAGTAATGAAAGTTGAAGGCGAGTTCTTAGGTTTTACTTATTGAAGACGCCATCTCCAACAAGATATCAAAACCTAGAAATTTGAGGTTTGAATATTTATTATTTAGTTCTTCCATCTATAAGTTTGTTTAATTTTGCTATTAAATTTTATTTTACATAAATAAACTCATTAATAAGTGGCACTTATTCTATTAGTAGGTGGTAAGTTCACTAAAAGCTGGCGCATTTGCACATTCAGGGATGGAGTCCCGCTGTCTACATTAAACAAGAACTTGACTAATAGACTGACTAGTTGTGGCTCAATGTTGACAAAAAAACCCACTACAATAAAATCAAAATTCATAATCTTGAATAAATATTACGTAACATCAAATAAAAGGTTTTACAAACAAAAAATACATAAATATAAATAACAATAAATTTTAAGACAAATGCGGGAAATGAATTCTCTAACTACTAGTTTGAATCAACGAGCGATTTCCGACGTAAGAAAAGGCGATCTCCGGCGATAAATACGGTGATCTTCGGGGCTTTGAAGAGGAGTTTTCTGGCATTTTAAAAGGTGTTCCCTAAGAAATACAATATTACAAAAGGTGATATCTGCAAAGAGCTAAATCTATAATGATAAACATTATAGATCCGGTGAAGAAGGGAGAGATCTACACGGAGACTGTGTCGATGTCCACAGAGGAGGCTTTGCCTGACTCTACGGAGGTTATAAGCTTTTTTGATTCCAATCGGAATGGAATTATATCAAGATTTTCAAGTGTGAATTGTGAATCACAATTCAGGGTTCTAGTGATGAGTGATTATTTCAAGATGGTGATCATTATTCGGATTAAGCAGGAGAAGTCAGTCCCAATCAATTGGATCCCTCAATTGATGGTGGCATTTCAAGTTTGGAGGCGAAAGTAGTCTGAAGATCTGAGGGAGGAGAGCCTTACTCTCGTGGTGAGTCTCTGCTATGATCCTTTTGATAAGGAGGCCTATTTTCAAGAGTTTGGTATGGTGGTGAGTCTCTCAAGCAAATTTTTGGTCCTAGTTAGTGAGGAACCAAGGAAGTATAAGGCCACAATGGTGATCTACCGGATTAGGGTGAGTTTGATCCGAGAAGCAAACTATGGCAAGTGGTATGGAAGTTTACAGTTTAATGTTCAAGAAAGAGTTAGTCATCACTCCCTTGGTACAAAGCCTATGTCATGTTACATGGAGATGAAGATCGTAAGGAATGACATCGGTCAAAGGATCTTTTTTTTGATCAGGAATGCTATTACGTTACACTTTCAAGAAACATGATAGTCAGAGGTTGACATGAGATGAATGTTTGAATTTTCAAACAGAGGTTTTATTTCCTCGATCCGTTGGCAAGGTTATTACCAAGGTGAAAGAAGAATGACATATGATACGGAAAATCCAGATATTTCGTCAAATCTATAATATAACGAAGGGATGTGTCATTTATTGTATAATTATATGACATATTCTTATGCATTTTCAAAAAGATCATATTCATCTATGGGAGCATAATCAAAGGGATTCTCCTAAATTTTTGGGTTCAAATGTCAAAATCTTATTCTCTGGTTTTAGGAAACAAGCAGTATAAAGTCTGAATATCGTTTTTAAGGATCCATGTCTTTATGGAAACCATATTTATTTTCTTTGCCTTCTTTGGAGTACGGGAATCATGAGAACAAGGATTTTAGTCTCTTCGAATTTATCAAGTCCCTTCTATCATCTATTAATAGAGTCATCAACGAGTCTTATTTTCAAAATCCATCTTGACTTTTTCTTATTATCGTTTTTTATTCTCAGCAAAAGCATGGCTCAACTAAACATCAAGAAGAAGCAATTGTCAAGTTCCTCTTGAGTTGTGATACCAAGAATCAAAATTCCAAGGTTTGATAACAGTGAGTTATTAGCAAAGTGTTCAAAGGTTTTGCTTGGGCGTTGTCTAAATCCGGTGAAACAAGAGGTAGGATCACTTCTCCATCACTACAAGAAAAAAATAATTTAATAACACCCTTATATGATGTTTTAGGATGTTGTAAATTAGGGACGTTTTGCCAACACCTTTACGACGAATTGTAGATTCGTTGTAAAGGTGTTGTAAATTTACAACGAATAGTTTCGTTGTAAAAACGTAGCTATTTTATGATGAATTTACAACCTATTAACATGTCAAAACTAGTTCGTTGTAAACACATCCCCAATTTGCTACACTCTTATGAGGAAATTTATTTACAACGATTTAGAAATTTGGTGAAAATTTTTTTCGTGATACATAATTGTTTTTTTACAATGCTAAAAAAATGTCTTTTGGTGGTGATATATACGAGCAACGAAAGGGGATGTATATGCATAGAGATGCTACTGGAATACTGGAATCGTGACAAAGGAGTTTATGAACGGGGTTGAAATATTCATATACCAAGCCATTCAAACCGAAATCACGCTTGAATCGGGTAAGATGTTCTGTCCTTGTCGGAAGTGCAAAAATACAAAATTTGCTCGAGTATATACTGTTTGGAATCATCTATTAAATAGGGGGTTTACACCACATTATTATATCTGGTTTCACCATGGGGAAGGTTATAGTGGTGGTGGGAATGATGAAGCAAGGTGGTGGGAATGATGAAGCAAGTAGTAGTAATTATAATAATGTTGGAGGTAATGTAGATGAATCAAGTAATTTGCATGATGCTGGTAGTCAGAATGAGGTTCATGGGGTTATAGAGCATGATAGGATACATGAGATGGTCACAGATCCATTTCAGGAAATTAATACCAAACCAGTAGTTGCTGAGACACCTAACTTAGATGCAAAAAGGTTTTATGACATTTTAGATGTTCCAAACCAACCTATCTAGGAGGGATGTAGAGAAGGTTTGTCTAAATTGTCACTGACAGCTAGGATGATGAACATTAAAACAGATTGTAATTTATCTCAAACATGCATGAATATGTGGACTGACTTATTCAAAGAGTATTTGTCAGAAGACAATGTGTCTGCTGAATCATATTATGAGATTCAGAAACTGGTGTTTAGTCTTGGTTTGCCTTGTGAGATGATATATGTTTGCATCGACAATTGTATGATCTATTGGAAAGATGATGATTAGTTACAGGAATGTCGATTTTGTAAGAAGTCGAGATATAAGCCACAAGGGAGTAGGCGGAAGAAGGTACCGTATCAGCGATAACAGGTTGAAGAGATTATATCAGTCTGAAAGGACAGCAGCTATGATGAGATAGCATGCAGAGCATTCACAAACGAATGGTGAGATCAGTCATCCTTCAGATGCAAAGGCGTGGAAACATTTCAATACGGTACATGAGGATTTTGCTAGAAATATTAGGAATGTTTATCTTGCTTTATGCACTGATGGTTTTAGTCCATTTGAAAAGTCTGGTAGACAACATCTTTGTGGCCAATAATCCTTATGCCTTATAACCTTCCTCTGGGGATGTGCATAAAAAAAGAATTTCTATTCCTAAGTATTCTAGTTCCTGGTCCTAAGCACCCAAAGCGGTCATTCGACGTAATTCTGTAACCTATGATTCACGGGTTAAAAGAGTTATGGACTCATGGGGTTCAAGCATATGATTGCTCATCCCAAACAAATTTTACGATGAAGGCGGTGCTTATGTGGACAATAAGTGACTTCCCTTGCTACGGAATGTTATCAGGGTGGACAATGCATGGGAGATTGGCTTGTCCTTATTGCCATGGGAGGACATATGCATTTCAACTTAAGTATAGAAGGAAGGCGTGTTGGTTTGATTGTCATCGACGGTTTCTGTCATTGAACCATCCGTACCGACGAAACACGACCTTATTCAGGAGTAAAGTGAAGGTTCAGGATCCCCCACCACCGTATTTATCCAGTGAACAAATTGAAGCAGAAATTGATTATTATGGTGCTCTGGAAACAGTTCCCCGAGGGGGTAATTGGCATGTTTCAAGTAATATGCCGGACTATTATGGACATCATCACAACTGGCTTAAAAAGAGTATATTTTGGGAGCTGCCATATTGGAAAGATTTACTGATTCGACACATTTTGGATGTGATGCATATCGAGAAGAACTTTTTTGAGAATATCATTCATACAATACTGAACGTAGCAGGGAGGACTAAAGATAACAAAAAGTCACGGTGAGACTTGCCAACTGTTTGTACTAGAAGTGAGTTGCATATCAAAAACGATGACAAAATTCCAGTTCCCATATTTCGGTTGTCATCAGAAGCGAAAACAATGTTATTCAGTTGGGTGTCATCAGAAGTGAAGTTTCTTGATGGATATGTTTCGAATCTCTCTAGATGTGTTGAGCAAGAGCAAAAGTTTACAGGGATGAAGAGTCATGACTGTCATGCTTTCATGCAACGGCTATTACCATTTGCTTTGGCCGAGTTACTTCCGAAAAATGTACATGAAGCACTTGCAGGTAATTATTTTAATCTAATTAAGTATTAATTAAGTAATGAATATATATAACTTTTATATGTGCTTTATATACTGTAGGTATTGGTGCTTTTTTTCGAGATTTGAGTGCACGAACACTCACAGAAGAAGGTTTGGAACAACTTTCAGCGAATATTCTGATCTTGTTGTTCAACTTAGAGAAGATATTTCCTCCTTTGTTCTTTGATGTTATAGAATATCTCCCAGTGCACCTTCCTCATGAAGCATTACTTGCTGGACTGGTTCATTTTTGATGGATGTACCCATTTGAGAGGTTTATGAAAAATTTGAAAGGCAAAGCAAAGAACCTGGCAAAAGTGGAAGGGTCAATCATCGCCGGTAGTCTGACAGAAGAAACCTCTCACTTCACATCGTACTACTTTGCACCCACCGTTCACACACGAAAAAGAGCAACTAGGAGATACGATGATGGTGGAGTGGCCCCAACTTATGCAGTAGAAGGAGTTCCTGATATCTTCTCCCATATTGGTCGTCTCAGTGGGAAATTGAAACAAGTTTGGTGGAGTAGTCCCGAAGACCATCACGCGGCACACACATATATACTTCTGAATTGTACTGAAGTGCTCCCGTTTAAAAGATATATATATATATATATAAATTAATTATATATATTTAATTTATGTGTCTATTATTACTTAATTAACATATATCTATACGTTTAGTTTATTTGTAAGTCAGGTAAAAAAAACAATTGAAGGAATTTCAGACGCTGAAGTACTCAAACGGAAAGATATGCACTTTGCAATCTGGTTGAAGAGACATGTGATAATTAATTATTTGATTATGAGAATTCTAATTAAGTTATAATTAATTATGTTTAATTTAACCATGTGTGCAGGTTGACCATGATGATCCATTATATCCACCATGGTTTCATGATTTGATTCAAGGTCCACTTGCTAAGATAACAATGGTACCCATGTATTTCACCAGAGGATACACATTTCATACCTTTGAATACGGTAAAAAGCGGGCAACTGCCAATTGGGGAGTATATGTGAAGGGTGAAACAGATTTCTATGGGATCTTGCAAGAAATTATTGAAGTGGAATTTGTAGGATTATTTGGGCTGAAATGCGTGCTCTTCAAATGTGACTGGTTTGATCCCGTAATTAACAGAGGGGGTTCAATGCAGCAAATTTGGAGTTGTAGATGTAAACGCGAGGAGAAGATACATCAAATTTGAGCCTTTCTGCTTAACATCATAAGCAGAGCAAGTTAGTTTCATTACATATCCTAGGATCAAAGAATCCAGAATTAATTGGTTAGTGGCTATTAAAATCACTCCCCGTGGTCGAATAATTGGAGCTGGAGATTTACCCTTGCAAGAAGAATCATGTACGGTTATACATGCACCCGATCAAGCTACAGAGCAAGTTGTGCTAATTGATCCGCAAAACCGAGAATATGAAGATCTCCCTAATGATGATGTCGATGTGGATCATGATGAATTTGATTAAAGTGATGATCATAGTAGTGGAGAAGATAGTAATGATGAAGGATCTGATTGATTGTGCCGTATATGTATGATAACGTTTTTTTAATGTATTAAGTATGACAATTTAAATGGATCAAGTAATGTATCAAGAAGTTTTTAATCGTATTGTTTCTCGAACTTAATTATAAGAATTAGAATCGTATAAGAATTTGAACATAAAAAAGTTAGAATTCGAACTTATAAGAATTAGAATTGTATTAGAATTTGAACTTATAAGAATTAGAATTCGAACTTATAAGAATTAGAATTTGTATTAGAATTTCAACAAACCAAACTTATATTCAACAAACCGAACTTGTAAGTTACATTAAAAGCATTTGTTGTAAACGCGTTGGCAACATCTAACGTTGTAACGTGGCAACGCACTTACGACGCAACAGTAATTTGTCATAAACGCGTTGTCACATTATGACGTTTATCGTTAACAATGCGTTTACAACGAATAGTTCGGTTTGTTGAAATTAAGTTCAGTTTGTTGAAATTATAAGTTCAGTTTGTTGAAATTAAGTTCGGTTTGTTGAAATTATAATACAATTCTAATTATTATAAAGTTCAAATTCTAATTCTTATAAGTTCGAATTCTAATAAGAATAAGTTCGAAAAACAATACAATTAAACAAATTTCTAAAAATTTCAACAAATCGAACTTAGAATTTCAACAAACCGAAGTTAATTTCAACAAACGGAACTTAATTTCAACAAACCGAACTTAATTTTATCGTAACGAACCCTAAACCCTAAAACGAAATTATTCGTTATAAACGTTTGGCAACGTTTAACGTCATAACGACGTTGTAATGTGGCAACGCGTTTACGACAAAATAGTTGCCACGTTATGACGTTGTACATTTACAACGCGTGTATGATGAATTCGTCGTATACGACACAGTTACGACGAATTCTTCGTAAACGCGTTGTAAATGGCCAACGCGTTTACAACGAAAATCAATTCTATATATAACCCACGAGAAATCCCATTTCAGTTGCCATTTCTCTTTTCCCTCGGATAATGAAAGAAAAATTTGATTTGTGTTTCACAACATCCACGAAATCCAGAACTGTGGCTGCATCAAAAGTATTTAAAAATGGTGGCTGTGGCGTTATTGTTGCAAGAAATCCAGGCCATCTGCTTAGTCCCTGCGATGGTTTCCCTTGTCTCGCTGTAGATTATGAACTCGGAACCGATATACTATTCTACATACGCTCCACTAGGTATATTACTGACCCTATATATTATCATCGATTTGTGATCATTACTACCCTATATAAATTCACTCTCTCCTGCAATTCTTAAGGTATATTCTGATACACCTACTTCATTCTTTGTTTTTTGATTAAACTGAGAGACTGATTGTTTTCTTTGATACAGCCTGATATTGCAGCAGCTGGTGTGAATATACTCGCAGCTACTTCTCCAAATGATACATTCTATGACAGAGGATTCACTATGAATTCCGGAACATCGATGTCCACTCCTGTTGTTGCCGGAATTATAGCACTCCTCAAGTCTTTGAATCCTCATTGGTCTCTGCCGCCATTAGATCGGCCATTGTTACTACAGCTTGGAGAACAGACCCATCCGGTGAACCCATTTTTGCAGACGGATCAAACCGCAAATTAGCTGATCCATTTAATTATGGAGGAGGAGTTGTGAATTCAGAGAAGGCAGCGAAACCTGGTCTTGTTTACGATATGGGAGTCAAAGATTACGTTCTATACTTGTGCTCTACTGGGTACACAGATTCAGCAATTACTAGACTCGTTAGCAAGAAGACGGTTTGGTGCAAACTCTGAATCTTCTGTTCTTGATCTCAATTTGCCTTCAATAACAATTCCAAACCTTGCAAAAGAAGTAACTATTACTAGAACCGTCACCAACGTTGGACCAATAGACTTTACATATAAGGCAGTTATTGAGGCTCCGATGGGTGTTACCGTGACGGTGACACCGAAGACGCTGGTGTTTAACGCTAAGACCAGTGAGCTCTCGTTCAAGGTTCGTGTGCTAACAAACCATAGAGTGAACACTGGATACTACTTTGGAAGCTTGACTTGGACTGACTCTGTTCATAATGTGGTTATTCCTGTGTCTGTGAGAACTCAGATCCTGCAGCGTTATTACGATGAGAACTGAAAACTACATCACAAAACATATAATTCTCTTACCAATTATTATATCTTTGAGTAGAAGTTCAAGTGACATTTGACAAAACTCCCAAATATATTTGATGCACATGATTTTTTCTTGCCAATTGTTATTTTACCATATATTTTAATTTGTATAGTTTGGGAAGGAGAACAAGTAATGTTCAAAGCAAAGTTCAACCTAATCAGCTATGCATAAGTAAAATTCAACCTATTCAGATATACAAAAGCAAAATTTATATTCAACCAAGCGCCTTTTATGTTCATTTCTATAGAGGCAAACCTACTCTCAAAATGCATATTCATTTGTCAAAGCACTCATTTAGGTTTGGTAAACGAATACCTGGCAGCCTTAAGCAACAAAATCGGAGCAGGCGGGGTCTTGAGGATAAATGTGAAGCTCTGCTATATGTGAAAATAATTGCTCATTTTCTATGTACATTATCCATCGTTTCTATTATTTAGGATCCATTCATCTTCATTTTAGTTTGATTTACACTTTCTTTGCATTTTAGAATCCTAGATGTAGAAAGTGGCATATTTTTTGATTTCTTGAATTTTTCTAGGTGATTTTGGAACTACTTTGGAGATTGGAGACTTGAAGATGAGTTTGGAAGCAAAAGGATAGAAAAAGAAACATGAAATCGAAATATGAACCTTTTGGCCGTTATTTGAGCTCATGATATTGGATCTGAGAAGAGCAAAGTTTTTAATGACCAGTCGGTCGTGATTCTCGCTCCACAAAATCAATCCGAAGTGTCAAGTTCTCTGGACAAATTTATGGAGCAAATGGTAGTGAAACTAGCTAGTGAAATCAAGCTCAAAGATGACTAACCTTCTGGACAAATTTATGGACCAAATGACCGTTATTTCTGGTCCATAAAATGGACCTGCGATCAACACATGCCAACACGTGATTTATTTTGATTGGGTCCAACCTGGTTTGTCCCGGGTCAACCCAGTTCGTTTTTAGGAGACTTATAACCTAGGTTTTAGCCACTTTTCTTATCACTCTTTCATTATTTAGTTTTGGAGACTTTTTCAGAGATCTAGGAGACAAGCTTATACTTTGCAATTTCTGAAAAGAATTTCTATCTTTAGTCTATTTTATTATCAGTTTATTATGAGTTTTCTTATTTCTTTTGCTTTGTTTGATTCTTCCATGTCTGAGTAGTCTACCAATCAAGTTTAGAGATTTCTAGGATTTCATGAATTGATAAATTAGGGCTGAATAGGGATTATCTTAGGGTTCTTCATCTTTTGTTGCTCTTAATGCTTAAGTTAGCTTGATCACCTAACTTATGAATTTAGGTTGTTTAGCACAACAAAAATGTTTGATTGAATGCCTGAAAGAACATTAGATGAGCAAATTGTTCTTAGCCAACGAAAGCTGATGCTAAGAAAATTTGTGACCATATCAAATTTGAACTTAAATGCATATCTAGAATTGTAGGTTCAAACGACAATTTAGATGCCTAAGTTGCTAGATATAGAAGTTGATGCCAAATGGATTTGCTTTGATTCAGTGTTTTGAGTTTAAGAATGAATTTAGCCATTCCCTGAATATTTTCTTGATTTATTGCTTTGAAGACCTGAAGATTTCCCTGGACTTATGCTTTTATTTATATGAATTTACACCGTTTATTTACATTGTTTTCATTAATTTAAACATCATCCACCATATTCTGTCTTAGCAAGTTTACTCTAAAAATTGACAGAGTGATAACTTGGTTTTCGTGAATTCGATCTCTTATTTACTATTTCGTTGTTGTGCACTTGCAATAGGATTTGTAGGA
Organism: Lepidium africanum; assembly: GCA_900406405.1. Taxonomy (NCBI): domain Eukaryota; kingdom Viridiplantae; phylum Streptophyta; class Magnoliopsida; order Brassicales; family Brassicaceae; genus Lepidium; species Lepidium africanum. Next base: position 28,137 of record OVAX01002447.1, read on the forward strand.
TTTAAAACTTTGTGTATCAAACTCTTATTCTGCAACCATACATATAAACTCCATGAAACGATCTCACAGAGCTACGACTCGAGAGACATCTACAACGCTTGCAAAACCCAAATTTATTTATCGTCAAATTACCACATTCTTTAGATGATTTAAACCACAAATCAATATTGTAGTAAGAGAGAGTAATTAAGTAATACCCACATGAAGACAGTCATTTCGACAGAAATGATGTAACCAGCTTTATCAGTGGTCCTGGCATTATAATCGAAGAAGAAGACGCCATTGATAGCAGTGAAAGTTGAAGGCGAGTACTCACAGATTAGTCATCTCGGGGAGAATCCTACCCATTATATGAGCTTAATAGAATCAGTACCAGTCCTAACCTAAAGCAGGTAAAATATTTGCTTTAAGCACCAAATTAATATAAGAATTAAAGGGGCATCAAATATAAGCACCAAATATTTGCTTTAGAACTTTATTCATAATACGGCGGTTGAGTACTTATCCCTAATAGCTAAGGTGTCCAATTCAAATATTTTTTTTTTGTTCATCTTTTGTTCAAATATTTTTTTTTTGTTCTTCTTTTGTTCAAATATTTTTTGTTTTGTTTTATACATCAAATATGATTGGGCCGGGCCTGATAGAATAAACAAAGAAAAATATTTAAATAATGAATGTTTATACTGTAGTATTACAAATTAACAAGTATCCATTTGAATCAATTGAAGTATCATATTCATGAATGCATCATTTAGACTGATTAGACCATGTGTCGTAATTCTTTCTTTATAGGCTTGACCAACAATAAATTAATTATTCTAAGGAACAATTGCATATCAAAATGGAACCAATCAAATCCTACAAAGTAACAATGAAAATCAAGGCGGCTTCGTTTCTCCGTGTAATCCGCCGTGTGATATAATATTTTCTAACATATATTTAAGAAGAATTGATATGCTCAAACCCTTTGAGCTACTCTCTCAAATTAAGAGATCAGTTGTAATACTTAGGGGTCGAATTCCACAGAGATTCAAGATTCACACAATAGAGTAAAGGTTTTCGAATTAAGCTAAACGATAAATATTGTAATTAAAAGACAGCAACGAATTCAAACTAGTTTGTAGATTGATGGNGATAAATATTGTAATTAAAAGACAGCAACGAATTCAAACTAGTTTGTAGATTGATGGAAAAAGCGTTAGACTTAGGGAAATTCTGTCGGTGATTCAGAATT
>OVAX01002448.1:0-29360 GCA_900406405.1 Lepidium africanum
GTCGCTATTAGCGACTGATTATTTTCGTCTCAAATCAGTCGCAAATTAGCGACTAATTTGCAACTGATTGTGCAGTCTCAAACGACAAGTTTTCTTGTAGTGCGACAAATTCCGATCTATAGTATAAATCTCACCTTTAAAATTTATTTTTAAGGTACCATAATGTAGTGGATATAAATCAAACTCTGCTGTTAAATCATTAACTAGATCATCCTAACCACCAGACAGTGAGCAACTCGGCAAATATAATAATATTCATATAAGATTATACACATCATTACTGCTTATAGAATAGATATTATTATTTTTTCTCATCATAGAATAGATATTTGAATATGTAGATTAGCCACAATTATCAATTGGAAAGCGAAAATAAGATAAGAAGAGGAAACATATTTGTCATTGACTGTAAGAAATATTATAAATCACGTAACACTTTTCTCCATTTGAGATTTGTTTTTTTATCGACTCTTGAAAATATCTACGAAAAAATATCTTCTATCTAGACTAGACATCTATACTCATTTCTCTATAAAACTTTTCGTCGTTAGTTTCTTGCTTTCATTATATAATTGAAGACTACTTTCTTTCTTTTTTGTCAAAGCTGAAGACTACTTTTTTTTTTGTCACTAATTACTATTATTTAAATCAAATTCGGATATAAAGGTAGAATACAATGGTAGAATATTAGAATCGGTAAAAAACATGTACATCCTAGAAGCTAAACTCAAAAGAGAAAAACAAAAAAATAAACCTAAAAAAAATTCTAGATTAAAATAACATAAGAAAGGATTGTAAAAACTGCAACCCCAAATAGCATGATCGAGAGCACTAAACACTAATCAATGTCCGAGCAAACAACCGAACCTCATATGATGAATATGAGTATCTCGCAAATAAAAAAGAGCTGCTACACCGGAATGCCAAACTGCACAAAGCCACGGAAAGAAACCTAACCAAAGGCGAGACCGAAAACAAACTAATGGCAGAAAGGACTGTTGCACCACGATAAACTAATTCTGGAAATGGTGAAGTCAAAAAAAAATTGACCGCTTTTACACCTCGATAAAGCTCAAAATAAGACCAGACCTAATCAGATCTTGAAAGTCAGACAAAGTGAACTAATCCTCTACGGAGAGACCGAACCCAGACGAGCACAGTAACGATTGAACCCGAGAAGATAAAATAGACGATCAAACCTAGGGGAGCAATTAACAGCCTAAACCAAGAGTGTAATCTTGAACCATAACCAGGTTAAACCAAAAGACTAAGCCGAATTAACATAACGAGGTAAACGAAACTTAACGAAGAAAGGGAGAGGGCATCATCAAAACCACAACCTTACCGGAGAGGAAGAGGAAGAGGCTTGAGATCCGACAGATTTCCTTAAGAACAAACCGGCAAAAGAGACCCAAATAACCCAAGTAGATCAGGAACTTGAAGATCTGCAAGCCAGAGACCATGGAAGAAGTGACGACGTCACGAGATCCAACTGATGAAACAACGCTGGTGAAGATCTCAAACAAGAACCAAAACCTTCGCTTCGCACGGAAAACATGAAACTAAAGCGCTATATACAGCGAAAACTATGATGCTGCCGATGCTGTGAAAGCCACCGACAGTCAAGCTGAAGACCGGACTATGTTAAGCGGTGGTAAGTTACGACGAAAACTATTGCAAGTCGAGAAATTGAAGACTACTTACTTTGGTAAAATGAGAAATTTTAAATGACTGATGGAGAAAATTGCTATTAGAATACCAACAAAATTTAGGGTACAACTTAGCGCACTATTATATAAAATATACTTTTCAAAATAAATTTATTCGATATATCCATAACAAAATTACACATTGTATCAATTAATAATAATAAGCAAACCGCCCAAAGCGTCTTTCAAACGCATTTCGTTGTTGTAAAAAAGATTCATTCTCATTTCGAATTGACATATGTATATTCTGAAATAAACATTCTTGTAATTATCCACTCTGTAGATATTGTCGGATAATTAGTAGATTCATTGTTAATACCAACGTGTGACAGGGATCGTGAACGTACGTTCAATTAATACAAATCTGATGACAACTAAGTACCTTAAGTAAGTTACAGATATACTAATAATGTTTGAATGTTTTCGTTGTCGCAATTATCGACAAATGCATAATGAAAAGAAGATAATTAATTAATTAGAAGAGTACTTTTCCACGTAGAAAACTACTTTAATCATCGAGTAAAAACGAAAGAGTGCAGAGTCTAGATCCAACAATTACGCACACGACACAAAGCTAGTTTTGTCATATCCACTGATTACCAAATCTAAGAACAAACTAGAGAATATGTGTCGGAATGACCTAAAAGCCCTTCAGATTACGGGGTAATTAAAAGAGGAATCTCAGATTCCGACAAGGGCAAAACGTAATACCGGATTTTTAATTGTTCTTGAGCATTTCTCTGTAACGTAGAAATGAATCAAGCCTTTGTAGCTTTAGCTGCTGCTTAAACTTGTTGATGAAATTTGAAGCTTTATCATCCACACCTTCTTCTCCTTCTCCTTCGTCGATCGATGTCGTTCTCTCCACTCTCGTCGTCTCTGGCCGTCTCTTCTCCACCGCTTCAACCGTCTCCTCCTCCCGGCCGATGTGTCTCTCGCTAGCTGATTTCATCATCTTCTTTGACTTCTTCTTCTTCTTCTTCTTCATTACCGGTTTACTCGACTCTGACTTGGTTCTCTCCGGTTTTTGCTCTTCAGGGCTTGGATCTGGCTCAGATCGGTGGAATGAAGGAAGCTTTATGGATTTTACCCGTTGCAATAGAGATGGAGCTTCAACTCTAGGTTCGGTAACTACATTATCCTCCAGGATCTTGTTAATCGGATCTACCCGGTTAATCTCTTCGTGTCGGCTCATCTTCTCGTAAGCAGCGTAATCACTTTCAGAATTGTGTTGTGGGAACTTGAAAGAAGACATGTTGAAGGATTTGACCCGAGTGAGAAGAGAAGGAGGTGGATTCGGGTTAGGATCCGACCCGGAGAAGTGAATCTCGGATTCAGGTGTAGGAGAATTGTAGAGATTGAAGTTGAAGGACTTAACTCGGTCTACGAACGAAGGAGCTCGACCGAACCGCGGCGGATCTTGGACATGACCGGACCGGAAACCATCTTGATGCGGTGGGTGTAATCTTGAACCGGAAGTAAACCGGTTAGTGAAAAAGATGGTGCCGATAGTGAAATTGAGGAGGAAGAAGAGAGTGGTAGGAGTCAACCAGCTGGTCAAGTTTGTGAGTAGCTCCATGATTGTAGTTGTGTCCCAGAGTGAAAGATGAAGTAATGGTTGATATCTATTTATTTGAGATATTTTTTGTCTTAGTCAATCATTAATGACTTCGGCGTTAGATTTGGTCGTTTTTTAATACTTCTATTAACTTGTCTTTTTATGTTGTTTTGTTTATATTCAGAGATACTTAACAGAGTATTTTTTAAATGTTTTTGGTCATATAATTGCTCTTTTATCATATAATTATTTATCTGTATTTGTGTAGGGAAGAAGATATATATATATATATATATATATATATATAAAACTTTTTTTAACAAAATTCTCGAAGGTCTGGCTCTTCAATTGATAATAATAACCCGTTTAAAGTGTAAATCAACATTTCCAAATAGATTTGAATTTATGATCTATTTGGTAAAGAAAATCATTAGAGTAAGAGCCATTTGATATGATTATTAATTTGAAATAGTTAGATAGGAAATGTATGAGAACTTAATTAATCTATCATAAACTTTTTTTTTGATAAACCATCTATCATAAACTTTGATATTCACTAACATTAAGTGTTTATATAGAATTAATTTGGTTTATTTTTTTATTTTATTTTATTTTATTATTTCTTTTTTGTACCGAGGAGTTTCCGGACTTTATCGGAAAAATCTGGATTATTCTTCTGGGGTGGTGCAGCCCATAGATAGACCCTCACCTCTGGGTATTCAAATGAGCCGAAAACATATGCTCATATCTATATATAAGTGATTAGAAAATTGTAACTTATTCTCGCATAGTAGAGAAATCGAACTTGCAAATTCTTTAAAGTTTCAAACCCGCTCTCTACAACTTAACCACGACCTCCTTGTCAATTTAGTTTGTCTTTTTGAGTCAATTTAGTTTGTTTTTTGATAGAGCGGAATATATAAAAACAAGGTTTAAGTCTGCATGATTTAGTTGGCAAACAAAAAATAGTCTGCATGATTCTCGTGACTCTGATTTTTTTCAATCGGTTCATAATCATTCGTTTACCCGAGCCCACATTTTCTTTTAACAAATTTTTATTTTTCTTATCTCACATGTTATTTTTAAATTATTTTTCCAAAATATATATTCTTCTTTCCAACACATTATAAACCACTTACTTTTACATACATCATCCTTTACTATTTTCTTTTCCTTTTTTTTTCCATTACTTAACTGTTTTTTTTTAAAGGTTATACACTTTAAATACTTGCATTTGTAAACTGTAACAAAAATACAGTATAGTTGACAAAGCTAATGAATTAATAAAACTAACAATCATAGTGGCTTGTATTGTAACTGATATCAATTATAGATATAAAATTACATATAAAAATATATTATAGGAAAACAAAAAACTTTTAAGAAAAATTATTATAGTAATGTATATTGTAAATATATTATTTATTTAGGATTTTGTGCAAAAAAACCTTCAAAATGACTATTTTTACAATTTAACATTATGTAAAATAAATGAAAGTCAATATCATGAAATCTAAAGTAAACAGACAATTATATTGCATTGATTTTAAACTCCATATGTATATATTTTACTTGAAGAGTTAAATTGCAGAAAAATGATCATTCCTAAGGTATTTATGCACAGAACTTTTTAATCCATATCTTGACCCATATTTCATGTTTGGAATGAGTGTATACATCTTTACTTACATGCATACTTGGAGATATTTGCAAAAACGTTTTGAATTTCTGGTCTTAAAAAACTTGGCTTAGTCATTGAAATGTATCTTCTAATTACTTTTAATGTATCATTTTCTTCAAATAATCTTTACGTATAAGTAAAGACGAGAAATAATTAAAAAAGACAGAAAAAGATATATACAAAAAGACAATCAGAAAAAAGAAAGAAGAAGAAAGAAACAGTGAACTCGTGTGTGCTTGTCTTCTACATATCGATGAAGCAAGTGGAGGAGAGGATCTTCAAGCTCTTTACTTTCCAGAAAGTGATGCATGTTAGGATTAAAGAAACGACATAATGAACAAGAGATACAATCAACTTAAAGCATTACTTGTCTCGGAGGTCTACCGACTACATAATATCTTCAAATGAAGATATGATAATGATCAAGTTGCTCATATGAGAATACCCAACGAGACCAAGAACAGTAATGAACGAATAAAGACGAGAAGTTGTTGTATCTTATTGGTATTTCCTTCTCACAACTGAGTGCAAGAGGTCTCGAGTTCGAGTCCTCTGTCACCACGGTCATACTGAGCCTTTTTAGATACAAACTCTTTTATACGCATAGGACAAGCGGGTGTATACTTATCGTAGGTCTAATCTGGACGTCGGGTTTTTTCTAGATATGGGACCATTTTGTGGTGGACATATCATTATAAAATGTTTACCCTAAAAATTTTAGACAACGTTTATCAAAAAAAAAAAAAAATGTTAGACAACTATATAATTGTGGTTTAGTGGTTTCCATTTAAAGATGGATCGCTTTGTTGGTCCAAACCATATATTAATTCTCCTCGAAATTTACAAAACTTCCACCTAGCCAAGACTTCTCGTTCCCAAAAAGGATGTACAGGTCATGAGCCTGTTCAGAAGACAGAGTGGCTTGGGCCCTAAACCTTTTGGTTGATTAGAAAAAACGGCCAAATTAAGACAAAGAACCGTAGGTTTCTTTTTTGAGGTTTGAGAAAGCTTGTTAGATGTTTTATAATATTACGCCTTGCTAAGATTAGTTCCAGTTAAGTGTATGATTCAATCTCGCCATGAATGATTCAAAGCTTTAATACGTTTCAACAACTGTCCGTAATTGCATTTGATGGAGTCGCAACTTTATTTTTTGCAGTGTTCTTACATACAAGTACCCCTACAGTAAACGGTAAGTCTACTTTAAATTGGGTTTTCTTGTGGAAGGCCCAATATCGTTCCCCAAACCAATTTTGATAGTTTTGAGAAGTCTTCGGAGTTTTCTGTGACGATATACTTCAAGGGATGAACTCCTAAAATGCTCTTACTTGGAGAAGAAAAACCAAGTCTATTCTCCTCTGATCTATTATACCCCTCGTACTCTCCTGTCCAATTTAAAGACATTTTTTGCCCTTTCCACATTAAAAAATGAAATTAATTAAATAAAAATGAAATTGTTGGTTGAAACTTCAATTGGTTGATGTTACCAACCAATCTGAACCAAGATATTAAACCAACAGACCAAAATCGTGTTCAAAGCTTCCATTCCCTTGAATCCTCTGTTGCCGGCGGACTTCTTTCCGACGCCGTTGTTCATTTCCGCCATTGATTCTGGCCTGTGACATACACTGCCGTGACGTGAACCGACGTGTCTCTGTTACCTGCAGCCCTTTCTTCCATCGTCTTCGTCTCCGTTCAAAGGAAGAGCCCACAAAAACTCGAAAGAAACATCAAAGGTAACATTTAAATGATTATAAGCTCTGAAACATTGAGTGAGACGTTTGAGAAAAGCTCTAAAACATTGAGTGAGACATTATAAGACATTACTACAATTTGACAAAAACTCTGAAACAACACTTCTTTCTCGCTCACAGACAATGTAGAAGTTAAAATACCGTAGCTACCTTATGTTATAGAGTTGCATCTAATAGGTGTTAAGTGATATAATGTTAACGCTGGTATGAATTTTTTGCAGATTCAATGATTAAAACGGTCGTTCATTTTGACTATGGAGGGTGTTATTGTGATACTGAAGATGGATGTTGATGGAATTCGAAAGGTGCTAGTAATTACGCTGTAACCTTTAGGAAACCGTCTGTAGATGATATAACGTACTCTTTATTTGAGGAAAAGATTCGGAAGAAGATTGGTATGGACAGAGACAAAAAAATAAACTTGAGCTACATCCCTTTGGTAGCGGAAGCAAATAAGCAATCATATATTGTTGACGATGACGATGTTGAATGTTATCTATGGAATGTGGATATCCATCAAAAAAGAAGCTTTTTACATGTTGAAGATGATAAGTGTTGTGAGGGAGGTTTAAGAAGCGAGTTGGACAGCTTATATGGTGTGAATTATGATATCGATATGGCTTCAAATGCTAGAGAACGTGACTAATGTATATCATGAAGAGAGGGACCATGAAGATAAATTAGATCGTGAAGATCAATTAGATAATGTTGGGATTGGAAATGGGATGAATGATGTTAATGATAAGTTCGTATTAGAGAATGATGGCGTGGAGGCTGATGGTCTTGGACGAGAAATTGAATGTGTTGAACTGCCATGCGATCAAGATTCAGAGGAAAATCACTTAGTAGAAGATTGGGATGATGGGATCGGTTTAGAATTAGGCCAAGAATTTGAAAGCAAAAAGCAAGTGCAAGATTTAGTGATTAGAGCGTCACATAAACGGTGTTTTGAGTACAAAATATTAAACTCGGATACTTTTCGATATGTGGTAAGATGTCGTGGAAAAGGTTGCAATTGGTACTTAAGAGTGTCATGGCCAAAAGGAAGCAAAGGCAGCTGGGAAGTAAAAGTATGCCGGGAGATGCATTCTTGCTCTCGGGTATCAGTGAGCACATGGAATGCTAAACGGAAAGGATCAAAAGATGTAGTTGCATCAATTGTGGAAGAGGATTTTCCAGGTCAATTAAACACTCCATCGGCGAAATCTCTTGTTGGGGTTATGCAAACAAAGGTTGGAATGAAGGTGTCGTATAACACTGCTCTAAGAGGAAAAAAACAAGCAGCATATGTTGTACGTGGTAATCCCAAGGAAAGCTTTAAGACATTACCAGTGTATTTGTATATGTTGAAGCAAAAGAATACTGGTATGGTTATGAGATATGAGGTAGATGAAGAAAATCGATTTAAGTATTTATTCATCGCATTAGGAGCTTGCATTGAGGGGTTTAATGGTATGAGGAAAGTGTTGTGGATGTAACTCACCTTAAAACTATGTATGGTGGTGTTCTTATACTTGCAACAACTCAGGATCCGAATCTTCATCATTACCCGATTGCATTTGGCATTGCTGATGGAGAGAAAGATGCAAGCTGGAACTGGTTTTTCACTATGCTAAAAACTGTAATTCCGGATGATTCAGAATTGGTTTTCCTTAGTGACAGAAATCGTAGCCTCATCAAGGCAATCAGTGAAGTGTATCCAGAATCTTCTCATAGATATTGCATATATCACTTATCTTAGAATGTTAGGATGAAGACGTCGAACGCCCACAAAGATATTGTTGCAATGAGGGAATTGGCTCAGATTTATACAGAGGCACAATTCGAGCGGGAGTATGCGGAATTTTGTAATATATATCCAAAAGTGGCGAACTATTTGAAGACTAGTGTAGAAGCCTCAAAATGAGCTCGATGTCACTTTCCCAGTATAAGATACAACATAGGAACGACAAATAATACGGAATCATTGAATAACGTTTTCAGGGAAGCGAGGAAATATTCTATACAACTCATGCTTAATACAATTATCGATAAAATAGGAGAGTGGTTTAACAACCATTGTATGGAGGCTTCTACAGGAGTTGGCACACAGCATTTGGTTCCCTTTGTGGAGAATAAATTGCATCACAGTTGTGAAGAAGCGACACGCTTGACTGTGCATGAATTGAATTTTTTCGAGCGTGAGTACAATGTTATTGGACTTAATGGGAAGTCTTATTTGGTGAATTTGTGGAGTGGTAGTTGTGCTTGCATGCGTTTTAACAAAGATAAGTACATTTGTGTCCATGCCATAGCCGCACAGAGGATGTACATGAAAAATCCTTATAAGCTAGAGGATGTTTTTATTTATAACTTAAGTTTAGAGTATTATCTCATGGATGTGTGGGCATTGGCGTATACTTGGATAATATATCCAGTTCCGGAGAGGTCTCATTGGTGTGGGATCCCGAATGATATTATCTCATTGTGTGTGTTACCTCCACCATATGAGAAAAAGAAAGGTCAACGTCAAGAAAACCGACTTCCATCGGTGGGTGAGATACGTCAACAGACAAGTAATAAGTCAACACCTGGACTTAATTTGGAGCAGTGTTTGAGTAATCCGGAGGAGTAATCTTTGCTTTATATCTTATACGGTATGGTGGTGTATTAGCTATGTTTGTATAGTGATGGTGATGTATTAGCTATAACCTTTGGTGATGTATTAGCTATGTTTGTATGGTGATGGTGATGTATTAGCTATGTTTGTATGGTGATGGTGATGTATTAGCTATGACCTTTGGTGATGTATTAGCTATGTTTGTATGGTGATGGTGATGTATTAGCTATATTTAATTATCATTCTTGTCTGCTACGTTTGTATCGATTTCTCGTATATATATATTTGTTGCGTTTACGATTATTGTCATACAGGGAAAATTGGGATTGTCAATATTGGGCCATATATTAGTTAGAATAAAATTGGCCTAATACTAACCATCAATAGTAATGGAACAGATATAATAACTACATGGGCCAGCTTATTTGGCCCAATCTTCATCGTCCTCTTTAAACCAAAACTCCCCTTCTTCATCATCTTCTTCCTTTCTTTGAAAATCCAAAATCCCTAAATTGCAGAGAGTTAGGTCGAGTCTTCTTCTTCCTTCTTCCATTTGAAGTTTACAATGAGCACCACCGAATCTGGGTCGTCTTCCATCACTTTAAATCAGCAAAAGGGATTCGTTAATGGTATTCCAAATCGTTGTCTTTGTGGAGAAACGATAATGCTTAGAACATCGAGGTCGGCTAATAATCCTCACCGTAGATATTATCGCTGTGCATATACGGATGCAAAGAAGGTAATCAAAGCATAACTTACGCTTTTAGTTGATATCACTGAGTAATCGATGGTTTATAATTTTTTCCTTTTCCAGTAGCTCTGCAACGATCCCCACATTTTCAAATGGGCTGATGAAGCTTTGACTGATGAAGTTGAGTGCTTGAAAGGATTGTATGCTGCGATTGAGAAAGATGTTAAAGATCTGTCTTTGTGGAAGGAGCAAGAAGAACGTGTAATGTGTGAAAAAATGAAAGGTATTATCGAGAATGAGGTAATGGACAAATTGGAGGTATTGAAGATGGAAGCCAAAAGAGATTCGAAGAAATCAATGATGCTTCTAATTTTGTGTTTTGTTGTAATGGTTGTAATTGTTAAATTAGTGTAGAGAAAATCCGCTTGTAATCCATAAAATGGAAAAGTTTGTCTACTGGATCTTATGCTTTCTTTGTTCAGACTTGACTTATCTAATTTAGTGGATTTGATTTGAAAAAAAATTTGGCATTGGTACACTCATTTGGTTGAGGCGAAATTGATTAAATTGATTGGTTCAATATACTCATTTGGTTTAGGCGGAACTGATTAAATTGATTGGTTCAATATGGTTCTTGTTAACATCTTTATACTCAAGGTTTCAAGGTTCAAACCCAATTTGGTTCAATATGATTCAACACAACTTGGTTTAATATGATTCAATACAACATCATTATATTCAATCCAACTTGTTTCAATATGATTCAATACCACATCATTATATACAACCCAAATTGGTTCAATCTGATTCAATACAACATTTTATTCAACCGAATTGGTTGGTTACATACTAAATCATAAATTCAAATTAATTGAAACCGAGTAATCAAGGATACAACATCATTATACTAAATCATAAAATCGCATTAATCAAAAATTCAGTAATCAAGAATATATGTTTCACTTTCTTCGTAGAATACAATGTTTAACTATGATGTGTTTGTGGAGATAATTCATATGATCTCACCACATCTGCTTAATTGTGTGAATGTAAAAAATAACTATATAAAATCGCGTAAGAAGTTATAAAATACCAAAATTCATCTGGTTCAACCAATTTTCATTAAATTAATGTTGGTTAAACTAAGAATTATTGATTTAAGGCCAATGTATAACTGTTTGAATTTATGCACAACTAAATAACTAGGGTATAACTACGCTCTAGGATAAGCACATGTGGGCTAACTAACAAAACACGTGGCCTAATACTTTATTTGTCCTGTCTTGTACACGAAAATCCAAACAAAATCAACTCATCCATTCAGTCAACTCTTATCCTCTTCCATTCAACTAAAAACATCAAAATCAACTCTTTCTCACTCAACTCAAAACCCAAAAATTTCTTAAATTTTCGCCAATTTGAAATGTTGCCTCCAAATTTAGCCAATTACAGAATTTAAAATTTTTCAAAGTACAAAACTTTCTAAATCCACAAATGAGTTTGAGCAAACTTTGTTTTTTTTAAAATATATTTCTCTACAATGGAGTTTCTTTGATATTTCCGTTTTCAATATTCTCTCTAAAATTTCTTTAAATTTCTATCCATTTCCATATTTCCATTTCTACGATTTGGTTTTCTTCTTCAACTAAGAGTATTATAGCTCTTCATCCTTTTCCATTTCAGAGAGGTATATTTGTTTTCTTTGAGATTTTCATTTCTTCTATCTCGCGATTTCAATTACTAATTACTTTGCTTTTCATTTATTGCAAGGTAACCATGAGTAGTGACGAGGAGAGAAAGGCCACCGAGAAACATATTGAACAGATTATGAAAAGCATTCACGGGATCCCTAAGCAATGTCTATGCAGTGGGAAGATAATAAGAGAGACCACAAAGGAATCGGCCAAAACATACTTCATTTGTAAAGTGTTTGAGGTAAAACTATAAAATCAATTGGTGGATATTCGGTGAAATGGCATTTCTTTTACATGTTCACATGACTATATTTGTAGAATGATGGATTGCACACTCACACACCTTGGGACATTGCTATGGAGGATGAGGTAAAGACTTTACAGTCCATGTCTTCCCATCATTCGGCTCAGATTTATAAGCAAAGAGCTCGTTGAGCTTAAAGATATGATTGCAAGCAACAATGTTACAATAACCCAATTAATTAAGAGGATTTCCTAAAGTGGATTCAATCCTCTTTATGTTTGTGGTTGTGTGCTTGTCATTCCTATGTTGTTGCTTCTATGTTATTATGTGATGTATGTTGTTTAAAAACTTATGATCTAATACTTCGTTTATGTTCTATTTAAGTTTCCATGTTGTTTAAAAACTTATGTTTGAAATCTTATGTTATATTTAAGTTTCCATGTTGTTTAAAAACTTATGTTTGAAATCTATGTTATATTTAAGTTTCCATGTTGTTTAAAAACTTATGTTTGAAATCTATGTTGTTACTATGTTTATGAGAAAAAGCTTGAATTTATGTTTACAATCTTATGTTCTATTTAAGTAGTTGATTTGTTTAAAATCTTATGTTGTATTTAAGTAGTTGATTTGTTTACAATCTCATGTTCTATTTAAGTAGTTGATTTATTTAACATCTTATGTTCTATGTAAGTAGGTTCTTTGTTGTTTACGTTATATGTCAGCATAGAAAACTACAATTTGTCCTAAAATAAGACTAGACATACTAAAATACCAAAAGAAGAACCAAACATACGGTTACATATTTAGCATAGAAAACCAAATCCAAAATAGACATACTAAAATAAGCTAATCCTAAACAATATAAATGTACCAAAAGATGAACCAAACATACGGTTACATATTTAAAATACCAAAATAAAAGTTTCAAGGAATCTACACCATGGATCCTTACACCACATTGCTTTCCAACCTCTTCTTTGTTTGCCTTGTCGTCCGCATAACATATGGAGGTTTCCTCAACTCGGAGAAAGATCTTTTATTCCTCTTCTTTTGCTCATGTTTTAGTGTCCTCTCGGCCTCTGTCTCACAAATCCCTTGTCCATCATCTGAATTTTTCGTTTCTTCTGCTTCTTCTACTTCTTCGTCTTCAGCTTCATCCCTTTCCTCAACATCTTGTTGCTCATTACCATTTTCCTCAGCTTCTTTCTCTTCTAAACCCTGACCAACACCATCTCCACCACCAACATTACCCATCTCTCTTGCAATTCCTTGACCTCTAACAATCATCTCCACGTCCACCAACCTCTTATTCATACCTCCTAGTGTGTCATTCATTTTCTTGAATTCGGCTACCATCATCTCCTTTAATTCTTTCAAACCAAATGACACCGACCTCAAATTTTCTCTCGGATCAGATAGGTCATCAGCAGTACTTTCTCTGGTCCGTTTCTCCTCCTCGAACTTTTCTGGAAAAAATATTTTCCGGTTTTCTACTACCAAGTGCTGAGTCCAAGCATCAACAATGTTGTCAAAAACATCTTCTTCTTCAGGAATACGACTGATCAGATGTTCCTCATCCCTAGTTGCTTTTAAAACGCTGTTAATCACCTGACAAGTATAAAAAAATAAATTAGACAATGATATTATTACAAATCATGTATAACAACGAATAACTTACAGTAGTCTCTCCAAGCGCTTCATTTATTTCCTGAAGCCTATATCCTCTCATCGAACAAAGACCAAACCTCGACTTGCACATTCTAAGACAGTCACTGCGAGCGTCCACTACCTCTTCCCTTAACTCCATCAACTTAGGGATGGCTTCAAAGGGTAGAAGCTACACAAAAACATATACGGTAATATTAAGTTACAAGTTTCTCAATTAACTTTCAAAAACCAGATTTCAAATAAACCAACTAAATGCAATATAAGATACCTCCAGAGGTATTATAAAACTGGGGAAATTTGCAGCAAGTTTGGCAGCAGGCTTGGCACCATCAAAGAGCTTAAATACACGCTTAATTTCTTTTAAATTGTCAAAGAAAGCCAATCTCCCCCATGGGAAAGTAACACACTCGTCTAGATTGGTAACCACACGCCTTAAGAATTTGCTTACCACCGTTGCTCGTGATCCTCTCTTTGCATTCCTTTTTATGACTACCGACAAGAAATAGAGAACGACCATCTTCAATCTATCTCTTGAATAAGTTCTCATTTTCATAAACTTCTGCTCAACAGCTTCTTGTGTCACTCTACTCCTCTTGAAATGCCTTTCCACAAACCTAAAATCTCCCATCTTTTCATGATTATTAGGCTACTCATGACAATGTAAACCAGATATTAGTGCGTGCTCTCTCAATGAATATCTGATTGGTACCCCATTAACCACGAACCATTCTTCTTTCTTCTTCGATGTACGAGCCATCCGCATTAACATCATCCACATGCCCATTTTCTAGTGGTTTTCATCCCTCGGCATGTGGAAGAAGTGGCAGAACTGAGGATGATCATAGAACCATTGATTCTCATTATCGTCAAGCATTTTCTCGATATTTTTCCACAGTCTTTGTAACATAGCACCTTGTGGCGATCTTTATTGTCTTCTTCTACTCAGTTGTGGGCAAGTACATACTCAGAGGTTCCATTACTTGAGTTCCTTCATCCACTGACTCCTACAGTATAAACAAATATGAATTGTATCTATATATAAATTCGGATCCTCTCTATTGTCACAAGCAATAACCACTATCACCAATATCCAAACTTCCATATCAAATATACAATATAACAATTTAAGAAACAAAGCATTCAGCTCAAATAATCAATATCACGCTCAAATGCTCAAATAATCAATATCACGTTTTTTAGACAATCCAATCTCACTGAAACAACCCTAATCAATATCAAATTTTTTAGACAAAACCAAAATTACAGATATTCCAACTTAATCTATGCAATATCAAATATCAAAATTAACTTCAACCAATTCCCATAACAAAAACAATATCTAATAGATCAAATATTAGATATTGATCTAATCAACCAATATGACACAGAAGCATAAATTTCTAATAGAATAATATCTAATCAACCAATATGAAATTTCCGATAAAAAAAACAACACTAATAATACAGAAGCAGAATTTTAGACCAATATCTTATCTAAAATACAAAATTCCACCAGAAACTAAGCATTATCAAATGCTAAATTTACATCAACCATTACCCTAAACAAAAACAAACCTAAACTAACATAATTTCACCATAAACACAGAACAAGATAAATATTGAGATTACTTACACTAGCTGTTACGTCTGGCCCATCTACTTCTTCTCTCTGTTGCATATCTTCTCCGTCTCCTCTTGCCGTAGGATAAGAATCCACTAGCTCTTCAATTGGCGATTCAACTTCTCTGTTACATCTCGAATCTTCTTCTTCATCGTCTTCCCTCGCCGGAGGAAAATACCCCAATACTTCTTCTTCCACTCGAGCATCTACTTCTGCGACTTCGTCTTTCACTTCAGCATCTGCTTCTTCGACTTCCTCTCCCACTTGCACATCTTCTTCTTTGATTTCTCTCTCCGGTAGCGGAGACTCGACTTTCTCACCATCTTCTTGTTCATCTTCTCTGGCCGGAGGAGACTGGACTTACTCTGCATCTTTCTCTCTGTCATCTCTCGCTGGAGGAGGAGGAGTAACCCAAATACACCAATTCGATCAGACTTCTGAAGGATTTGATATATCCGAAGATTCTTGATCTTGATCCCTTTGTCGTCCTGGCCTATAGGCCATATGCTTTGTACGAACCATCTAGAATTCACAGCGTGATTTGAGAACTCTCCGGTGGAATCGCTCGCAAGAGAATATCGGAGGGAAGAAACAGAGAGGAGGACGATGATTTCGCGATTTGAGAAATGACTTAGGGTTAGCAGATGGATCGGTTGGGTTAGGACGATGATTTCGCGATTTGAGAAATTAGGCAGACACTGGTTTTTTCTAAACCCGAGCAGGCCTAGCCCTGGACGAAAGCCCAACAAACAAGGGCTTTAGGTAGCATAGTGGTTAAGTATTTTTTTGGGCATCAAATCAGTAATTATTTCATTGGGGCATGGGTTAGGTACTCTTATAGGTAGGCAGCATCTTGCAGGTTCGAAACTTGTGTTGTCATTATATTTATTTTGAGGGATTGCATTAATTTTAAAGAGATAATTTGGGCCAACATTTAAAACCCGATTAGCCAATGAAATGTTGATCCACTCTAATGACTGGTATCACGTTATTTATTTATTTATTTATTTATTTATTGTTCCTTTGAGATTTAAACAGTTTTATTTTATTAAACAATACACAATTGAAAATTAACCTAATTGACGACGGTTTAGCTTCTTCTTCTTTGTCGATCACTACAACATCACCAAACACTCCTTTAAATTTTTCAGCTTTTCCCTACTTTGTTACATTTCAATCTCCAACAGTTTTTTATCTGCTTGTAATCTCTGATCTCTGTTTGCTTTCTTTCTTTCTCTTCTGTTAAGTTTTCAATTAAATCAAATGCTTCAAACTCTCCAAGTTCACTAAAATTTAATAATGTGTAATTATGTTATCTTCAGTTTTCAGATGGTCATATCAAAGTATCATCAATTTTCTTCTTTTATGGTTTAATTATGTTTTCTAGACTTGTATCATTATTTTTTCCTACTAACAAGCTCTAATCTTTGTAATAAAATTTGTTTGATAGAAAGTGTATTGATCGTGATTAACTTGTATTTGACTTAGGAGTTATTGATTTTTATAGTAGAAATTTGTTTAGAAAACCTCAAACCAATTTTTATAGTAAATGGTTAAGGTTTAAGTTAGTTTCTGTTGTTTAATATCTACCTTTAATTATTTTTTTGGTTGCACAATTTGCTTGGCTAGGAATGTGATTACTCAAGCTTTATGGTACGTGATCTTGTATACATTAATACATATCTCTCATCCACTAGCATCTAGAGTCCAGAGATTAGTACATAACCTGCAACATTTTTTGGAATTTTCTTCTTATCATGTATGTTTTTTGAAACCTTGGTATGTCATTTAGAACTAGCATAATACGAGAGATCATAGATGGTTAAGTTTTAACTTTTAGGTTGGTCACTATTGTTTAATATACCCTTTTTAAGTTCTTTCATCGAAAACTATTCGTATTGTCAAGATTTTATTTTAATCCAAAAAGTAGGGCATCAATTTTCAAATTTGCTTTAGCCATCAAAATATGTAAGACCAACATTGACCCGAGTAATTAGACCGATTTATGTAAATAATCGATTTTTGGATTAATTTTACATTAAACCAAATGGATCCACCCGCATACACCTTATGGGATATTGGGGGACAGTAACGTAAATAACCACCATTTTATTTAAAAAATGAAATATTTAATTACCACATTACAATCCACAATATATCGAAATCTCTAAAGACAAAGAAGATAGTGAAAATGAAAATTGAATTCCAAAACACGTATATATGCATTCTTTGTTTTATTTTGCAAATTTACATTATATACTTTCAGAACATTAATAAGCAAATATAGGGGTATTTTCCATGCGTTTGAGCCAAAAATTCCCCACATAAATTTGTATTCAAACAATCAGTTGCAGAGACACAAAGAAACAGCTTTTGTCCTGTAATAATGGAATCAGAAGCTGTTAATTGGCTCTTCTTTTTACTAGAGAGATCCCATTAGAGTCACCACCCCACTCTTCAAGTATAACTATAAGGTTGTTAGTCGGCTTCAGCCATGAACGAGGCACATGATACCTGAAATCAAGAAAACCCAATAAGCTTTTTTTAAGGATTTGGAACTGAAGAATAACAAAAAAGACAGGAGCAGAGATGAAGCAGTGTTTCTCACCATCTCTGAGAAGCTGCTCCACAATTACTCAGACATTTGTTCTCAGTGAATGTCCCTGCATAGTTACAACGATCACACTTCCCACGAGCTGTATATGCAGGCCAGTGACGTCCAATGTTCTGCCCATTTATCCAAACTTGACCTTTTCCCATTGTGTTCATGTCTAAAGCCAATGGTTCATTTCCTGTTGGTGTGTCAAATGTAGACTGCAAAAAGAGATGGTAAGAAACTAAGAATCCCACCCCCACGGGTTTCAGCTTTTAGTTCATTATATTGATCTAACTTTGTTTGTAGGCATGATCCTGATGTTTCTCTTACCTTGTACCAGGTCAAGGCTTGCTTCTTGGCCACCATTGTTCCTTCTTTCCATTCCACGGAGGAACTTCCCGTTACGGTATGAAGGCTCAAAGCTTCACCCTTTGTCCCAATCTGATTTGATCACATTGAAAAGAAGTTTGTTGGATTCATTGTTATGATTGTTTCTAAGATGTAGTAACAACGAAGTCATGCTATTTTCTCTTGAATTTCAGGAGGACCTTGTAAGACCATTTCCATTTAGACATGTCCCATGTTCCGGAGTTAACTCCCTTCAGTGTGACTGGGCCAAGAACCCCAGTATTCCAAGTCTCATAATGCACGCCAACGTTCTGCAGAAAATAAAGGGATATGAATCTCAAAACGTAAGCAGTTATGCGCAGAACGGGAAAAAGAGCAGAGATGTATTAGATCATCTATCCAGAGAACTAACCGGTAGACCCGCTGCACTACTCAACAGAGCAAGTTTGTTGACTCCTGCATGTAGTTTAATCTTCTGACTAAATGTTAGCTTTGGGTTAGACAGTGCTCCGTAAGCAGTTCCTGAAACAAATAAAGGTTAGAAACAGAAGACAAAGACTAGCTACCATGAAAGATTAGTTTATGTTATCTTGAAATTTTACCTGCAAGCTGACCATTAACGAATACTTGAAGAGTATGTCCAGCTGATGCAATACTAAGAAGAGGGTCTTCACCAGTCTTTAGGAACTTCTCATCAGGACTAATTGTAATGCTGATTATATCAGTGAACAAAACAGATCAATGAGTTATTCCGTAGAGTAAGTAAGATGTATAGTGAGATGTCAACAAGTCAGAGAGTTGTTCAGTACTACTCACTCTGTCAGATACCAGAAATAGTCTGTCTTGTCTCTGGTGATGCTTATCTGTTCCACAAGACCATCTTGGGAAAAGGTACTATTGTCATCTGCGGAAGGGATCTTTTCGTTGAATGATCCCCAAGAGAATTGTGTATTTGTGGGAATCATCTTCATGTGTATGCTTGAAGCACGTACCTGTACCTTGTAAAACACAGAGGTCAATCTCAGTGACACCATCACCCCTAACATATCAACAAGGTAATGTATTCGACAAGTATTTTCTCTAAAGTTGATTTACCTTTGCAGTGTTGTAATACTCAGTTTTGCAGTCAGGTAAAATACTAATAGACCAAGGAGGCAGATCATATGTAGATCCGCCAAACAAGACTCTTGCAGCAGAACTAGCGTCATAATTTGAGAGAAAAGCAGCGCAAGATGACTTGGACTTGAACACATGAGCCTGAAAAACAAAACAAGCAAAATGAAGAGGTAAGTAACTTTTTGAAAATTTTCTTTCTCTGGTCATGTATATATTGCTTTGCATTCCATCCATTACTTCTTGTTTATCGCCGAGCGATGTGACTGTAGAATCAGCAGAGACCAATGCTGGTTCGGAAAGCTTGATGGCCTTATGCAAATTTTTCAAGTGACTATACTTAGGTTCTCTCGGTAATCCTTTAAAACAAATAACCCAAAAGAACGTTAGATAATGTTAATGTGTTACCGATATGTTTTTCTTAAGGTGATGACATTTAACTTACCATATTCATCAAGAGGAGCGTCGTAGTCATAACTGGTGGCGATGAATTCACCGGCTGTTCTGTCGAAGTTGGTTCCTCCATGGTACTGTTTAACAACATTTCCTCAATCTTTTCATAATTAAATCTTTGACTACTTATATCAATTACAGAGAATGTAAACTTACCATATAGTAGTTGATGAAGGAGCCACCGTTATGTATGAAGCGAGCCACGGAGAAGGCAATGTCTTCCGCTGGTCTGTATGGTACTCCACCTCCAAACTCAGTGAACCTGGTCAATTATTTGCAAATTCACACTAAGAAAGTTACTTAGATAATTGTAAATTTGTAATATTGAATAGTTAATATTTTGTTTTGAGGAGGTGTTGTGTGACTTACCAACCAGTCCAATTCTCTGTCCACATTTTTGGCTTATTGTCCGAATTTGGTTTGAAATTCTCACAATAAAACCCATTGCATGTGTTTATCTATCAAGCAAGTAAAGAAAAATAAAATACTAGTGGTGAATAGAATTTAGTTCTCAATATATACGTTACAAAACCAGATATAAACGACAATTTCTAAAAAGAAAAAAAAAAGATTCATCGAAAGAGGACAGATATTATAATTTGCAACCTACCAAGAAAATAATCAAGGAAAGACAATTCCAGGCAACAGAATTCACAAACGCCAAAAGACTTTCTATTATTGAAAAAAAACTAATAACAACACATCTTCTTTTGCTTGAAATAATACATGTAAAATAATTGTTAGGTACAAGTAAGAGAAGACAAGAATCTATTTAAAACAATTAGAAAAAGAAAACCTTTAACAAAATAATAAATTTATAAAAAGAGGACTGAAAGAAAAACTTGTTATCTTGCTTAAAGCAAATATAACCAGAGAGAAAAAGAAGAAGCAAAAATGTAATAATGAAAGATAAGAAGAAGAAGGTCAAGACACATATATTCAAACGGTTAATCCCCTAATTCATATGTGTCAGATATCAGGAATTCGACACTTACCACAAAATAAAGTTGAAAATGGATTATTTCGACTCACAAAAAAGAAATAGAAAGAAGAACATACAATGGAGTTAGGAGCATCATCTTGTTTGCACATAATCCAAGGGACACCAGTAGAGAGTCCTTGTGCCATTTGAGCTGCCCATTTTGTATATGCCTTTCCTTCTGCTCCTATCTCCCACTCTACTGGTCCATATTCATTCTCAATCTGTCCATTTTTGACATATACAAAAGACATTTTTAACCATATGCATGTGTACTATTAGATTTGTAATAATTAATACAAACCTGTGAGAGTATGATGGGTCCTCCTTGAGTCTCAAACAATTTTTCTTCTTTCATCATTCCCACTATCTTCTCAGTGAATTTTTGCATTGCAGCCTATTCATTATCACATCCGTTTTTTTTTTTCTAAGTTAATATAAAGATAAAGCCTTTTGCAAAAAAAAAGTTAATATAAAAATACCCCAAAATGGAAACTATATTGCATAGAAAGAGAAAGAGACAAGTTTTTAGACCTTAAATGGTTCATTGTCTGTCCTAAATACCATTCCGGGAACATATTTGAGCCAAACAGGGAATCCTCTGCAAACAGTTAAACATATTTATATAAATATAAATAATTTGATATAAAAAACAAATTCACATAGAAAAACTGTTTATATTAGAATGTATATTTATTTACCCAAAGTTCCATTCAGCGCAGACATAAGGACCGATTCTGAGATGAGCGTATAGACCAGCTTGTTGTACCAGCTTGATGAATTTAACAAGATCATATCTGTCCTCGAAGTAATACTAAAACAGTAAACAGAAAAACATTAATTAAGGGGTTAAAGTTTTGATATACGAGTTAAAAAAACCAATGTTAATAATATTTTTATTGTTGAATTTAGTAAAATTACTTGACCGGGAGAAGGTTCATGTCCATTCCAGAAAACATAAGTTTGTATAACATCTAAGCCTCCATCTTTGGCCTTCTGTATAAGATCAGGCCACATCTGCATATGGAACAGAGCATTCAGCCAACTTTATCTCTAAGGTATTTTATTCGTAATGAAATTGTGTAGACTATAAGCAAATGCCAAACAAACTTACTGAAAAACATTTGGAACAGAGAAAAGTTCATAGAAAGAAAAGATGAAAATTTGCATTTACCTCAGGTGTGCTCCTTGGGTAATGAATAGAACCAGATAGAAGGATTTTTCTTTGACCATTGATGATCACAGCTTTACGATCGTAAGTGACTGTTGCTTTAACTGAACAAAGCAAAGATGAGCAACAAAGAATCCCCAGAAAAATGAAGGCTTTATCTCTGAAATTCAACGCCATGTTTTGGCTTTTGTGTTGAGGAGCTGGTAAAGAAGATTCCACCGCGAAAAAAGAATATGTACTGGGTTTGGAGGCAATGAGGTTCTTCAAGCTATTTATAGATTAAGGTTTCGCAGACTTACCAACTTCCTTATTCTATTTATATATTTAGATGACTTTAAACCCTTAGCTTAGTACCTTGCCGGTTACCATTTGAGTATTTTACAATGTTCCTTTTTCTTTGTTTTTCCACTTTTAAATTAATTTTTTTTAATTCTTTTATAGTAGTCAAATAACCAAAACAATTTTTTTTGACAAAAATTGGATCGACAAGGTCCGATCCATAACCTAAAGTCTACCCCTAAAATTCATTTTTTAAGCTACCATAATGCAGCAGCAATAATCGAACCATGGTGTCAAGTCATTAGCTGGATCATCCTAACCACCAGACTGAGAGCAACTTGGTAATAAGCAAAACATTTTAGCGTGAAATTTATAAAATTCCATATAATAACAAAGTAGAAAGTATTTTAAAAATATTAATTTAAGTTAAGTAATGGTCTCACTATTCTGTGAAAAAATTTAGTACTTTTGTTATTATCATTTGTATTGTGCATAACTTTTGTCAATAGTAGTTGATTAATAGTTATGTTTAGATCATTATACTTTAATATAAAAACAAATGTAAAAGCAACTTCTTATTTTGAATCAGAGGAGTCCTGCATATTATTGTTCTTGAGCATTGAATGAATCATCTAGAAAACATTTAATAGATCATAATGAAATCTTTGAAATGATATATTTTGACAGTTGTGTGGTCCGTGACCCTAAGTAGTTCACACATGTGGAAGAGTACAGTAAAAGTTCGATTTGCAATGCATATTTAATGATGTCAATCTATTTTATAACGTGTTCAATTTTAAGGTTTTCTTTTATAATGATTTTCTTTGGACGTTAAAAGTTTTAACAATTCTCTTTAATACCGAGCATGCACCAAATGAAAACCTTTATGCCAAAAAGAAACCTAGTGATCTAAATTAAATTGGTTTTTCTTTATTGAAGTTCTTAAAAACTTTTTAAAAAGATGATTTTAGTATATTAAGATAATTATGGAAGGACCAAGGGCGTGTGATTTAGTGGTAGTAGACACTTTAGCTTTTTTCAGATACCAGAATTTGATTTTTCCTCGATGTAGAAAGAAGAATAAAGAGAGATTTTTGAATATGAGATTTGGTTATAGATAAGATATTATCGATTTAATTGTAAGACTATGGTTGAAAAAATTTTTAAAAAAATAAATAAAGGTTTAGTTGACATTGGTTCGTTGAGAAAGTTAAGTAGCCGCATCTCAATAACTTAACTTCGTTGACTACAAAAGCTTTACCTTTCCACGGCCCAATAACCATTCATAAACTGCCACGTGTCCATATTAACTAACTCTTACTAACACCCTATCCAATCCCCTTACGTTCACCAACTAACCATAAATGCGGCAAGATGATACCTTCTACTCTTTGTTTTTACATAACTTATACAGTACTTATTTATTTTTCCAACAAACTCACATGTAAATTACAGAGTCAATTTGATAAAATTACCATAAAATCAAAAGAAAAATTAGATAAACTGAAAATAATTTCATTATAAGTTCACATTATGAAATTTAGGTACTTTGACGTCTCCAAAATGATATATTGCTCTAAACAATAATAAGTAGACTTTGTCTATAATGAGCTAACATTTTTCTATTAAGGCCCGTTAAGTGGGCCTTTGTCCAAGATCGGGTCGAGAAATGCCTTTTCAAACCCCAGTTTCTTTTTAGCCCAATATTAGAATATAACCAAAATAAGACCAAACCAGATCACTAAACCAACCAAACCTGGTCAAAACTCAGCCGTACAAACCGTTTTCCTTTGTTGACAAGAAGATAGTGACTGCTCTGAATTTACACTTCAAAGATTATCTTCTAGGGTTTGTTGACGTATAAACTTGAACACCACACAATGCATATTTCTTTTAAACATTGAATATAAATCTGGAGTATGTAGAATTATGGGCTCCAATTTAAAACCAATTGACAATGAATAGAGAGACCCGTATTTTATATATATAGTAGAGTCAATTTTTCATCCTTAGTGATGTGGGATATTCTCACAGAGTATAGCTTAGAAAGTCTTAGAAAATCAGATTTGATTAATGAAAAGTATATATATGATACTGAGTTAAAGATTAGATAATCGAAGAGAAAGAGAGAACTCACATCACACAGATCAATATAAGTCACAAGACAGATAATACGGTAATGAAGACCAGAGAGAGAGTAATGGTCCCTTTTGGGAAATTTTATATAAAGAAGAATCCAAAAAAAGAGACAAGTCATGAAAAGTACCAAAATGCTGGACATAACCCAAATTGTACTGACATTCACATATAGATAGATAGATACAGTATCATATGTATGTGTCTTGTTCCTCTCAAAGTGTCACTTGATGAAATTTGTGATCCCTATGCCACATACGTATCCCATCTCTCTATCGTTTATTTTTTCTCATGCCATTTCTGTTTTTATCCTAAGAACATATCTATCTAATTATCTCATTCTTACTTCATTTATTGTGATTCAGATTCTGCTCTTTCTGTAAGTTTCTCTCTTGCCCTTAGCTGTGGGTGCAACTAGCTAGGGCTTATAGTTGTTGATGGACACTCGTTGAAACGGACCGGCCGGAGTAATATTACTTATTAATTGTTTTTTTTTTCTTCTGAAAATTACATATAGTTTACTTGGTCCAAAATCAGACATATTTGATCATAAAATAGGCTGGTGTTTTTACTCAGTACAGATATTTTTATCCATCATGAAAGCTTGCTAACATATTTTTTTTTTGTCAACGTGTACATGTTATCATTTACATGTCATCTTTATTAGCAAGTCAATTTACATGTCATCTATGTCAGAAGTTGTTTACTACGAATTTTGTAGGTTTTGACATCGTAAATTCATAATTTTTAAGATTAGTTCATAACTTAAATGCATAAAATATGATTACGATAGAATTAGCCTTTTTTCTTTTATGGTTTACCCTATAGTTACCCAAAGGTAAAAAAGTTGAAAGATTTTGTTTAGAAAATATAGAACATGTGATGAGTAGCTGCTAGAATTGGACGTATGTGCATAAAGCAAGTTGCAGCTAAGGAACTTTCAAAGATGGTAGATCTCCGGTCGCATTATTACTATTAAATTGTTTGTTTGTGATGAGGGTTTTGAGTTTTAAATTATTTTGAGCCCTGTCTCTTAAATTTCAAACGAAATTAATGAAAGTAGCTAATTAACTCTTCCATGCATCAAGCCCTCAATCTCTAGACGTTAATCGTGGTTTGGATCATATATTCGTCATCTGGTCTTTACTCGAATCTCAAAGCTCATTATGTATGAGATTTGGAAATAGTATAAACACAAGGATAGTTTGTGGTGAATGATAATTAATCTGATAATTCGTGACAAAAATTAAACTTTCAAAAGCAAGTTGGAAACTATGCAAACCAAGCAGTACCTTGCTCCTAGGGACAGCTTAGGGTAAAACATTGGCGAAATGTATTTGAGTTCGATTTCCTCCAAGAACTAAGTTGCTTCTGTTTAGTGAGACAAAGATGAAATCATATTTTAGATCTCACTAAAAGTTTGGAGCCAGACTAGTCGTTTGTACCAACTTTTAGTGATTGATTGTGTCGCGGCCAAATCCTAGATTACCAGAAAACGAATTGAAACTATGCATGCAACCTTTTAGAACATTTAGCATATATAACTGTATATAAAAGGGGTTAATTGGTGATTGGTGAGTGAACTGTAAAGTAAGAAAAGAAAGAATTAAATGGTTTTGGCGAATACTAATTAAGGTGGGGATGTTTTCTTCCTTTGCCGTTCTTAACCTACCTCTTCTCTTCAGGATTGTTAATGATGGATCACATGGCCTGGAAAGATACATGTATATTATATATTTTCCTATAATAAAAGCTATATATATAGGGAGATATTTACCAATCTTAGATTTGAAAGGCGAAATAGATGAGTTTATTGAAGAAGAACTAATTAACGAGTTTTGAACCACAAACCAAAACAGCTTAAAAACCTTTGTCCATTTTTCTTCTTTTTTTTCCATCAGAGAGAACTTATTATGATACCTATCATTTTGATCATTATCATTATATGTGTATGGCTCTTGTTCAAGTATTTAGTATTATAATGTACTATTTTTGAATTAGGGTTTTTCTTTTTCTGTCTCTCTTGTGGAGTAACTAAATTACAGATAGGATTATTGTCCATTGGGGTCGCTCAGTACCATTCCCACACTCTTTTGTCTCATATGTTTGTTTTCTGATTGCTGTCCTGGACTCACGTGAACCTCTTAAATTTTTTAAATGTAATTAGTTTATGATTTCTTACAACGATTAGTAATGATTCATTTACATGATAACCATAACGTAGTTTAATATTGTTATATGCATGTCTCATATGTTTTTTTTAGTCAACAATTGGTTTGAGAAGCTATAAAGTCCACCTCTAAAATCCCTTTTTAATCTAATATATATAACGTAGTGAAAAGATTCAAGCATAGCTAAGTCATTAGCTAGATCATCCAAATCACTAGACTCAGAAAAACTCGACTATATTATATTATTTATTTACGTTTTGTCGTCATTACTTTTTATTTACTTTTTTTTTACATTTGTATTGACAAGATTTGATATATAGTTCAACAATCTATGAGTAATATAACTACGTGAAATCAAATTCCTGTAAAAAAAATTATAAAATTGAAAATTCAATAACTTGACCAAATATCACTTATATTTTATATTTATTTTTGATGATATCTGTCTAATAGAAATTCCAAATTATCATCTATTATTATATATCTAATATAATTATATACTTACCAATAACGAGTTATAATATAACATGCTGCATTAATATTATATTAACAAATTATTCTTTTTTATGTTATTGAAGTTTAAAACATGCTACGTTCATAAGTTAAACCTGATATAAATAATGGTTTTATTCACATCTTCTCAATTCTTCTAAATTCTACAAGATAGGGATAAGTTGACATAAATACATAAACACTTGTTTTGCTTCGGTTATATATTGCCTTTAAAAAGGGTGAAACATAGTATAGCTTGGAGCCTTCTTTGCTTGTCCCTGATCACTTCCAATAGCTCTTCTTCCCTCTCTTTTCTGTTTTGTTTATCTCTATCGATCATGGGTTCGAATGTTCATTATACTATAGATCTCAATAAAAATCAAAACAATCAAGCTTATTTCTCTCCCCTTGGATCCTCTCTTCTTCATCACCAAGCTCCCTCAAATCCCTCTCTTTGCTACTTCCCTTTCTCGATAAACTCTCATGGAGATCAAGTAGATCTTGGTTACAACAGTAGTAAGACTATTCATGGTGTTCTTGATCCACATCTTTCCCGATCTCTAGAGGTATAAATTTAAGTGAATATCATATATATACGAATATTTTGATGATAACTTTCAATTGTATTAACCTAACTTTTTTTTCATATTTCATATGAAAATTTTCAGATCAAGAAGTTTGTATCTAATGGTGGTTCATCATCAAGCGATCAAATAGTGCCAAAAAGAGAAATTCCACGACTAAAGTTGACGATAAGGAAGAAAGAAGGTCATCATGACCAAACCAATCTTTCTGATCAATACCCGACAAAAGGTAATACAGGAACTAATTCACTCAAGTGGATTTCTTCGAAGGTAAGATTGATGAAGAAGAAGAAACTTATCACCACTACTGATAACAACAAACGAGTTAATAACGACCAATACTCGAACCTAAGTAATTTGGAAGGAGATCAGAAAGTCTCGACAAATCAATACAATATTATTGTCAACCAGAATGGTTATTATGGAAGCAACGATTGCGTGATTAGGATTTGCTCCGATTGTAATACCACCAAGACTCCTCTTTGGAGAAGTGGTCCTAGAGGTCCCAAGGTAATCAATCTGCTAATTATATATATCTTTCTAAGTTTAATGTCAAATTGCATGCTTTATTAGTAGCTCTTAGAGAATTAATGTTTTTTATATAAAAATACAACTTAATAGCACAAGAATTATAAATTGACAAAATCTCTAACCGTTTTAAAAAGAAAAATTAACTGCTAAAATATATTTTAGTATGATCATACTAGGTTAAAATTAATATCTTAATCTTTTTGATCTTCAAAAATCATCTTACAAGAAAATTAACTAATTTTTTATTGTCGAAGAAAATTAACTAATTTAATTATTAATGTGTGTTATTACAGTCTCTTTGTAACGCCTGTGGAATAAGGCAAAGGAAAGCGAGGCGAGCCGCTATGGCCATGGCAACCGCAACCGCGGTCTCAGACATATCCCCACCGCTCGTGAAGAAGAAGATGAACAAGAACAAGAGATTTAATGGACCTTATGATCTCTCCTCTCCTTCAGCCTCAAAGGTAAACGAGTGCAAGGGACTGATCTCACTTGAAGAGACCACAGCATCCGGGAGTTTGGAGACTGATCAAAGCAAATCAACGATGTTGTCATCTTCATCTTCTTCTTCAGACAAGTTTTACTTCGATGATCTAGCAATAATTTTGAGCAAAAGTTCAGCTTATAACCAAGTTTGCCCTCAAGATGAGAAGGATGCTGCAATTTTACTAATGGCTCTCTCATACGGGATGGTTCATGGGTGATTATTTTATTTGAAACTTGGTACCTCTTCAAGAAATTCTCATAACTAAGATAATGGATATCTACAATTTTTGTTTGATTAAACTTTGTTCTTGCCGTGATATTAATATTAGTCAGTCCAACTATATATAATAAGAGTTTTATTAGATTTGGTATGTAAGCAGGGATTGTTTTCTTTTCTTTTTTTTTTTTTTTTTTTTTTTTTTGGGGCTNTTTTTTTTTTTTATGGAGCTAGCTTGACATCTAGTGAATGTTTTTTGATAAAATGGGAATTTATTACCAAAAGGAAAGGGGTTACATAATTACAAAATAAGCTACATCAGCTTTAAACAGTCAATTAGGCCCAAAAAAAGTTAAAAAAGTCCAGAGAGACTCGATGATATCCTAAGAAAACACGTTTGTGGTCTAGCCATGGGTAAACCACAAAGACAGAAGATTATGGTTGCCTTTGTGATTCAGCCTAGCAAGTAGGATATCTTTATTAGTCTATCTAATATATGGAAGATAGAGTTGGCAGTTGAAGATATTGTTAGGAATGTAAAACAGATAACTCCAAACAACAAACAGAGTTGTTATGAAAACAGAA
>OVAX01002449.1:0-17922 GCA_900406405.1 Lepidium africanum
CAGGTTTTATCTTGCAAAGCTTTTAAGACTTTCGGGATTTAATGCAGCTGTATGTTCAGCAAGATGGCAAGGCGGTGGCAAAGTTCCTGGTGGTAGGTTTTCATCTTTAAATCCTAGCTTCCACATGTTTTTGCACATAAAATTCTTCAAGATTCATAAGTTTTTGTTTAAACGAAATTGCAGGAGACAATGAATACATAGATATCATATTGAATGACATTGAAATTGGCCAAGACGACCGTTTGATTGTTGACATTGATTTCAGAAGTCACTTCGAAATAGCGCGAGCTGTGGATTCATACCAACGGATAATGGAATCACTCCCGGTGGTCTATGTAGGCACTTTGGGAAGACTAAACCAATATCTCCAACTAATGGTTGATGCAGCTAAATTCTCCTTAAAGCAGAATTCAATGCCGTTACCTCCATGGAGATCATTAAACTACTTGAGGTCTAAATGGCATTCACCGCACAAAAGACATATCGGTCCTATTAATCAAGAAGGTGTCGGAATGTTTACACCAGGTATGCACAAACAATGTGCTGAGAATTTAAAGAGGCTTCAGTTCGCTGTTCAAATCGAACAAGAGTCTGAGAGATTCACGAAGAAGAAGAGCGGTTTTAGCCGCAGGAGCGCGAGCTCCTTACAGAGACTGTATAGATGATTTTTTGAAGGCATTAAGTGGCCAAAGAATTTTGCTCTGTTGAGATTTTTTGTGAGTGTAATATTTTTTGCGGCTGAGTATTTTTTTACGTACATTCGTTTGGGGTTACAATAATCGCCAAGTTCAGGCTTATACGAAGATAATATACGAATTCATACGTCAGGTATCTTTACATTTTCCTCGGTTTTTATGTTTCTCTATTGGGAGAGTTTTTGTTGTACGAATGTTTCCATTGAAGTGTTCACGATAAGTCAATATTATCTTCTTCTTTTTAAGCTTTTGTTTCCAGCGAATGTCATATATTGATATAGTATCAGTACTAGTTATGTCATATATTGATACAGTATCAGTACTAGTTATAGAGCATTTGGTTAGGTTCGGGTCGATTTTTTTGATTTTCGGTTTAAAAAAATTGGTAACTAATAGATATCGACTAAATTTGGTTTTGTTTCGATTTTGATTCCGAATAGGTAGAGCCGAATTAGATTCGAAATAATATTGATTTGGTTTCAAATAGTTAATTTTTACCAAAAATAATTAAAAGTAATTCTTTCTAATAAGAACCCAATATCCAAAACTAACAAAAAAGTACTAAAAAATAAAGGTTCCTCCGTTTCATAATAAGTGTCGTTTTAAGATTGTTTTTTCGTTTCAAAATAAGTGTTATTTTAAATTTACGATATAACTTTTAGCATAAATTATATTATTAACTAATAACTTTATTATTAACTAGTTTTTAGGGATATAAATTATTTTAATATATTTTTTAATTTGTGTGAAAAATATTAGAATGACATGAAATGAAATGGAAGAAATAATACTTATAATTTCAGTTCTTATTGGAACTAAACTGAACCGAGAATCGAGTTTATATTAGAACTGACGGTATTTTTTTTTTTGCCTGATTTCGGAATCAAACCGAACTGGTTTGATATTTTGGTTCGGTTATTTGCCCGGCTAAGTATAACGCTACGTTCAGACCGTAATAGGACGCACAGAACCAAACTTCACAAAGTCAAACCGAAAAGTCAAACCTCAAATCGCGGTGAACAATCTGAAAAATTATTATGAAATTAGGGTTTGAACCATCTTTTACGATTACAGTTCACGGACCAATCATTTTAACTTTTTTTGCTTTTCTTGCTTAATCTTCACGGATTGTTTTCGATCTCTATTCTCCAGTCTATCTATCCCTCTCTTGTGAAGTAAAACGGATCTCAAATTTTTGGGAGCAACAAAATGGAATCTCTATTAACGGTCGCCGAACTTAGCCTCTCCCTGCTGCTGATCATCTTCTTGGGATTTCTCTCCGTCGTCGTTTTTGAAGCTTGGAGAAGGAGACACAGTAACGTGTACGTTTTTACTCAGTTTCTTCGATTTTCTGATTTGTTTAGTCTCTTTCTTGGCTTCTATACTTGCCTCCGAATTATGGGAAATAATTGATTTGTTTGTTATGGATTTTCCCAGTTCTGTGGAGACCCTGACTTCACTCGAGGATCCGAAATCTTTAAAACAGGTATTGTTTGATTCATTATCGTTTGTCTATACCAAATAAGTTGTCTGGGCTTTGCTGTTAGTGTGACAAAGAATGTGATACTTGGAAATCAGTTGTCTAGTTAGTGGAACTGAAATTTAATCGAAGAAAGTTTTGCACCGGCGATATAGACGCTTGCTTCGTGTTGCGCCAGTAAGTTTGAGATGAGAGCTAAGACATTATGTAGGAGTTGATTTTACCACTTGTTTTCAAGTTGGGTCTCTTTTATCTACTGTCTGCGAAGGCTGAAGCTTCACATTCAGCTATACATGTAGACATTAACGAGGAACTGGTCCTGTTCGTTTAGAGGCTTTTGTATCAAATGTTGCATTTTGATTTGTATATAAGTTTAGTGGTATACGCTAGATTAGCTGGTGGTGTGAAGATTGATAAATGATTCGTAAAATCGTCCCGAAAGAGATTTTGGAAGCTCCTTGATTAGTGGGTCGACAGGATAGAGTAGTGTGTACATTATGCTGCTCAAATTATCAAATACCGAATGCACACTTAGATCACCGCTTTGCCTTGTCAAACATGACGACTGTGGTTTGCACTATCTTATTGATTGATATCTGGTAGTTTTGCTGAGATCGAGATATACGTTGTTGCTTGTCTGACCCTTATTTTCAAATTTCTTCATCAGATTCCTTGCCCTCATATCACTGACCCTGCTGAGAAGTATTTGTCATTAATAGTTCCAGCATTTAACGAAGAGCATAGACTTCCTGCAGCTCTTGAGGAAACGATGGAGTAAGTTAATATATTTTCACTTCTTTGGAGTCTCTCTTTTTTACGACTATTTATCACCTTCCACTTGTGCGAAGTTTGCTTCTCTTGCAAAGCAGCAACACAAGCCTCATTTATGCATACTTCATAGGCATAATTGTAATTCACCTGTGGTATGCAGTTACCTTCAGGGTCGTGCATCCCGAGACAAGAGTTTTTCTTATGAGGTAAATAGTTTTCCATTCTGCTGTTTTATCACCTTATAACTTATCTTCATTGTAATCCTTAAGCCCGATATGCATCATTGGAGTAAGTTTTTCCATTTTCTAGGTGGTGATCGTTGATGATGGAAGTGTTGATGGAACAAAAAGAGTAGCTTTTGATTTCGTCAAAAAGTACACAGTTGACAACGTGAGGGTTATACCCCTTGGAAAAAATCAAGGGAAAGGAGAAGCTATAAGAAAAGTGAGTTCAGCTCGTAGCTCATGCAACTCAATAAATTCATTCTATGTGATGAAGTATGACTGTATCTTGCTATTTCATCTCCTAAAGAATAAAAATAATAGAAGCTTTCTACTTTCTGAAAGCATTAAATAGGGAATGATGCATTCGCGGGGACATCTTCTTCTCATGCTGGATGCTGATGGAGCAACTAAAGTAACTGACCTAGAAAAACTTGAAAATCAGGTTTGCCCTATGTTTTGCCTTTTTTAATTTCAGACAAACTGGAAAGTGTGCTACAAATTTTCTGATCACCTAGCGTGTCAGATCCTTGCAGTAGCCAGAGAAGATAATTCGATCAGAAATCCAGCATCTACGCATATGGATTTTAAAATAGGTGACGTACAAATATCCGCATTTGGTTCTCGTGCACATCTGGAGGAGAAAGCTCTTGCTACAGTTAAGTTTAAGAAAAGTTTGTTCTAGACACAGTGCCATTATTTAACTATGTACACACACACACAGTGCGTAATGTATGCTGATTGACTTTGGTCTTGCGATTTCAGAGGAAATGGTATCGTAACTTTCTGATGAAGGGTTTCCATCTTGTGGTTCTACTGGCTGCTGGTCCTGGAATTCGGGATACACAGGTATCTCATTTGTTTTTGATTATGCATTCAATGTAGATTGCTCTGTTTCACCAAGACAGAGTGTCGAATTAATAATAACCAAACTTTGTTATTTCGCAGTGTGGCTTCAAGATGTTTACAAGAGCTGCTGCTAGAAGACTTTTCACAAACATCCATCTGAAAAGGTAGGTATAGTGAATTTATGATAAAATAGCAGTAGAAACATCAACAAGAGTTATCCCATTCAGATCGGGTTCCCTTGCAGATGGTGCTTTGATGTTGAATTGGTGTACCTGTGCAAGCGTTTTAATATTCCAATGGTTGAGATCTCCGTGAAGTGGTCTGAAATTCCGGGGTCTAAAGTCAATATGTTGAGCATTCCAAACATGCTCTGGGAGCTTGCTTTAATGTCTGTGGGATACAGAATTGGCCTATGGAAGATTCATCACACACATAAAACACAATAGACAACATACATAGAGCCTTTCTTTTTGAGGGAAAAAAACTCAGCCCACGCGGATTTACTGCAGAAAGGTCATTAGTTTTGATGTCTCTGATCAAGCAAAAGAAGAGCAAAGGCTATAGAAAATGTGTTGGGACCTTTCTTTTACTAGATGTAATAATAATCGTGGTTTTAGCAATAACTCTCAGACATAATGACTTTGGTCTCCACTCTCAGTTTTACATCTATAAATTCAAGTCCAAAAATTCATGACTTAATAATAATCATGTAATTGCATCGTTCATATCCGGTGAAATGCCAATTACCCGCACTTCGCTCCTCCGTCTGCTACGGGAATGTAAAAACTTCCGCTGTCTTCTTCAAATTCATGGCAGCTTGATCGTCTCAGGCCGTAAGCCACATAACCAACTCGTAAACGCTTATTCTCTCTTTCAGAGATCGGAACTTTCTCGCGCTATCTTTGATTCAGTTCGAGACCCAGGTGTTGTTTTGTGGAATTCTATGATCAGAGGATACACGAGAGCTGGTTTGCACAAAGAAGCTCTTGAATTCTTTGGATACATGTCAGAGAAAGGTATTGATCCAGACAAGTACACTTTTACTTTTGGTTTGAAGGCTTGCACTGGTTCTAAGGACTTTGAGAAGGGTTTACGAATTCATGATCTGATTGTCGAGATGGGTTTTGAGTCTGATGTTTATATAGGAACCGGGTTAGTTGAAATGTATTGTGAAGCTGGGGACTTGGTTTCTGCAAGACAAGTGTTTGATAGAATGCCTGTGAAGGATATCGTCATTTGGAATACTATGGTTTCTGGGTTGGCTCAAAATGGATGTTCTGGTGAAGCCTTTCGTTTGTTTCGTGATATGCATTTGAATTGTGTTGACATTGATCATGTTAGTCTCTACAATGTTATCCCTGCGGTTTCAAAGCTAGATAGCAATGGTATGTGCAAATGTCTTCATGGATTTGTGGTTAAAAAAGGTTTTACATCTGCCTTCTCTAGCGGGCTGATTGACCTGTATTGCAAATGCGGGGATCTATATGCTGCGGAATGCCTTTTTGAAGAAGTGATGAGTAAGGATGGCTCGTCGTGGGGCTCAATGATGGCAGGTTATGCACATAGTGGGTCCTTCAAGGAAGTATTGAAGTTGTTTGACCTAATGAGAAATCATGATTTTAGAATGAATAAGGTAGCTATAACAAGTGTACTTCAAGCTGCTGCATATGTAGGGGACTTAGAAAAGGGGATTAAAATTCATGAATATGCAACGCAACAAGGAATGATGAGTGATGTCTCAATTGCAACTTCTATTATAAGTATGTATGCCAAATGTGGTGAACTGGAGACAGCAGAACAACTGTTCATAGATATTAAAGATAGAGACGCCGTTTCTTGGTCCGCCATGATTGCTTCGTTTGAGCAAGCAGGGCATCACAATGAAGCTCTCTCTTTGTTTAGGGATATGAAGAGAATACACTTCAAACCTAATGCTG
The DNA here is from genome assembly GCA_900406405.1 of Lepidium africanum. Lineage (NCBI taxonomy): Eukaryota > Viridiplantae > Streptophyta > Magnoliopsida > Brassicales > Brassicaceae > Lepidium > Lepidium africanum. Next base: position 5,954 of record OVAX01002449.1, read on the forward strand.
TAACTTTGACAAGTGTGCTCCCAGCATGTGCAGGGATAGCTGCATCTAAATTGGGTAAGAGCATACATTGTTATACCATAAAGGCTGATATTGAGTCTCAGTTGGAAACTGCCACAGCTATTATCTCAATGTATGCTAAATGTGGTCTCTTTTCACCCGCGCTCAAAGCTCTTGAAAGACTGCCAATTAAAGATGCTGTAGCATTCAACGCTTTAGCACAAGGGTATATACAGACTGGTGATGCCAGTAAAGCATTCGATGTGTACACGAACATGAACTTACATGGCGTATGCGCAGACTCAGGAACTATGGTTGGTTTGCTTCAAACTTGTGCATTCTGTGGTGATTATGCTCAAGGTTCTTGTGTCTATGGGCAAATTATAAAGCATGGATTCGATTCAGAATGTCACGTGGCACATGCTCTGATCGATATGTTCAGCAAATGTGACGCCCTCGCTGCAGCAAAATACTTGTTTGAAAAGTGTGGATTCGAGAAAAGTACTGTATCTTGGAATATAATGATGAATGGGTACTTACTCCATGGCCAAGCTAAAGAAGCTATTGCCACTTTTCTTCAGATGAGGATTGAGAAATTCCAACCAAATGCAGTCACATTTGTTAACGTTTTACATGGGGCAGGACAATTAGCAGCCTTGAAAGTAGGATCATCAATTCAAGCCAGTCTTATCCGATTTGGATTTTGTTCCCACACACCTGTAGGAAACAGCCTAGTTGATATGTATGCGAAATGTGGAATGATAGAATCTTCCGAGAAATGCTTTATCGAGATAAGAAACAAAGATATGATTTCATCGAACACTTTGCTATCTGCTTACGCAGCCCACGGTCTTGCAAGATCTGCAGTCTCACTCTTCTTGTCTATGCAAGTAAACAAACTCAAACCAGACTCTGTTTCATTTCTCAGTGTTCTTTCAGCTTGTAGACACGCAGGTTTAGTCGAAGAAGGAAAACAAATGTTCAAGGAAATGGAAGAGAGACACAAGATTGAAGCAGAAGTTGAACATTATGCGTGCATGGTTGATCTATTAGGGAAGGCTAGTTTGTTTGATGAGGCTGTGGAAATGGTGAGAGCAATGAGAGTGAAAGCAAGTGTCGGAGTATGGGGAGCTTTATTGAGTTCTTCAAGAATTCATTGTAATTTGTGGTTAAGTAGCGCTGCATTGTGTCAGCTTGTTAAACTTGAGCCACTAAATCCTTCTCATTATGGTCAAGATAGGAAATTACGAGAGGCTAATGTTGTATCACGAATTGATAAAATTCCTGCTTGTAGTTGGATCCAAGTTTGAAAAATGTTTTGGTTCTTGATCAGGTGGGTTTGTTTTGTATACTAAACAAAATCTCATGTCGAAAGGCAATATATTATTCACAAGTAGAATATATATATTAATAAACAGCAAATAACATCAAGGGTCCATAGCTCAGTGGTAGAGCAATTGACTGCAGATCAATAGGTCACCGGTTCGAACCCGGTTGGGCCCTTCCATTGTTGATTTTGTTTTCCGAAAACTAATTATTTTATAAACAATCATATATATTCATCGCCTCAGGCTGATAAACCTTATTAATATTTACCAAAATCCACTATGCTCTCTGTAATTCGTTTCAATCTCACGTAACATAATTCCGCTGATTAATTTCTGACAATACTTTTGAATTGCAATAAAGGGCCAATAACTAAACTTTCCGAGGAAAAGTCTACAAAAGTAACAATTATCAACACAAGAAAAAATCAGACATACAAAAAAACATAATTGGTGATTTACTTACCCTTTAAAAACTGTATATACCCATATTTCCTTTTTCTCCAAAAAAATATAGCTATGGGGAAAATCCAAAAAGAGTAGTAGCTTTGAAATTTTCAATCAAGTGTGATTCCTTTAAGTCTAGCTGCTTCTTCGATCTCTATACCTCTTTTCTCTTCTATGCTTTTGCATAAACTCCTATAACATCTCCATAACTTCACAGACATTGGATATATAGACAAAGCTTTCTTCAAAAATCTCTCAGCTCTTGTTCTGAATCCATTGGTTTTGCACACTATCTCTCCAGCCTCCACCCAAACATACTCAGGAGGTATTGGTATGGCACAAGAAATTGTGCTCACCAAATTCAGACCTGCCCAGAAATGGATACCTGAAGGGGAACCAGAATTTGAATGTTTTTCTTCTTTCCTTAACAGCTTACTTACCGACAAAGCTAGAGGGTAATTGCATGGAACCAACCCTAAGATTGTTTCTACAAAATCTACCAGTTCCTTTTGTTTACTTAGCTTCTCGGGTACAAGAGATGGTCCGTGCCATGCTTCAAGAACAACATTCACTACTAAGAATTCAGATGATACTGGAGCCAGAAGGTTTGTAACTAGCTTCCTCACTTTTGGTTTCTCAGCGCTGTTGCTGATGAATTTCCATGATAGTGGCTCTTTTGCAGGTAAAGAACTTGCTCGATCCAAATAAGAGTTGAGTAATCTCAACTGTCGATTTACTGAAAATTCACCCGTTGTTTGCAACGCATTGATTAGCTGAAACACAGCATGCTCTCTAAGACAGTGCATAAATTGCTCCGGAGCTGTAGCTTTTAGTGCTAGGTCAATGGCCGAGCAAGCGCCGGCCCAATTACTCTGCAGTAGATTATGGAGACAGAGATTAAGATATCCAAACATCACATCCACCTGATCCGATGCGACATTCAGATCTAATAATGCTGATTCCAGCAAACTATCATCATCACCTTCTTCATTAGACAGGATAGTCTTCTTATGGGACAATACATCCCATACTGACACGTACCAACGGGACATGAGTTCTCTTGCCAAGTCGCAGCCTCCTCCTTGCAAAGTATATTCAGCGTACTGATTCCAAATACATTGTATGCATGAAGCCTCTTTCGGTTCCTGCTTGAGAAGCTCTTCAAACCCAAAAGATGACGTAGTGTTTGTCCTATTTGGTTGCATCCTAGCTGCTAACAACTTCAGCTCCAAAAAGGTTGGATAAAGTCTGACGGATGCCTTCAAAATGTCTCTACAGTTTTCCAACTCATCAACTGAAATCATAAACAGGACGTGGTTCAGAGCAAATAGTCCAGCAGGTCGCTCTTGTATTCCATTTTCCGACAACCCATCGTTGTTACAATCTTCTACTGAGCGCATCCCCTTATCAAATAGTCTGAGCGCCATTTGCTTCAGATCGCCATCCAAACTAACAGAAGGCCATTCTATTTCTACTAGTTCCTTCTCCATTTCAAAGCTTTGGACAACAGAGTCAGGCAGCTTCCTGTAAACAACTAAGTACACACAACAAATCCAGAACACACATTTGTCAGAATATGTTAAGCATGTGAGAATGCGAGACATCATTGAAAAGTCAGGGTCGTCAGAAACTGCTGCTGGAGCCTGAAGTTTTGATATTCTCTGGATTGCCTTTGAAACATTCCCAGAAATACACAAAAGGTTGAACATCTGCAGCAAAAGATCTAATATGCAATCACTGGCCTGATTCCTGTCAATAGACCCAGGTGCATGGTTGCAAAGCGCCGAGAGTGCAGCATCGTATGCAATTAATTGATCATTAAGTTGTCCTCGACTGTTGATGTACATGAGCCACATTACGTATGATCTGCTACAGAGTTTGACCTAAAGTATTGAAAAGTTATCCGATATAAACCAGGCAGAAAGATTGTGAAGCATCAAAGCATTCTAAAGTAAAGATAGTAATTCATGTACTGAAAGATGATGACCATAAATGTATCAACATGAGTGGCTGTGTTGATGCAGGCCATATTGCAGTGGGGGATAATAACATACCCCATATGAAAGCATATCTCTGCCATCTGATCCTTCATATGCAGAGTAAATCAGGAGGTAAACAGTCCAAAGAATCTCAGAAGCTTGGTCACTTTCAAGACCTCTTGATAGCACAGAAAGGGCCTGAAAAAATGCCACCAGAATTAGAACGAGAATAAATTTCATAGTACACAATATTGACAGGAATCAAACAATATTGCCTGGATCAAGCCTTCTGACTGGTCAACTTCCTGAGAGAAAAAAATGAGAGCCGTTTCTAAGGGTCCAACAGCGGCATCTGAACCTTGTTTTAGGAGACTCTACGAATGCACCAGGCAGGTCAATACACGATGGTAGTAATAACATTAATAACAGAATACAGTACGTGTTAGCCCTGCAGCTAGAAATCAGAATAATGGAAGGTTTAAATAAAGAGAAAACAAAGACAAACCATCAAGCTATGTTTAATCCTGAAGTATGATGAGTGTGTTCTTGAATTTCCAAGGACTTCAATTCGACCTTCATTTTCACTTGAAGGTATATTCTTGAAAAGCGAGTTCGATGAGGCAAGGCATACACTAAAGTGCTTCCACCATATTTGCCCATGTCTTTGAGCCAGAACGGCCTCATAAGAACACGAGTCAAACTTCATCATATCCAAGCAAACAAGATAGGTTGGCGAAAGCACCACATCACGAATCTGGGACCCACTGGAAGAATTATGTTTCGTCTGATGTAAATTTGACCCAATTTTACCATCTGCAACACCAACAAATAAGAATTCTAGCAAAGAACTATCATTTCTAGAACTCTATAGTACACAAGACCTTCCGTACCAAGAGAATCATGTAAACTGTGATGCAAACTGTCATCAGAAAAATCCTTGAAATGTTGCCAAGAACATTCATCGTTATTGCATCTTCCACGTAACTCGTACATGCAGAGAGGCCAAAACGGGTCCACCTTCAAATTACAGGTGTAGAAGCCAATTCGCTTCTTATCTACTAAAGTTTCAGTTAAGCTCCTATGTTGTCTTTCATCACTGTATAAGCTATATGACTTGTTTTGGAGTGCATATTCTGTTCCCAGAGACGTAATTGAAAACCCTGGGACCTTCAGATGATTAATTGTGCTCCGAAATAAAGGACCTTGTATAGCTACAGAGAATAATAGGTCATTTTCTTGTGAAATCCTATGAGATTCCATGTCTACAGATGACTGAAAAATCGGCGAATGTTCCTCGATTTGGCGCAGTTCAACAGCTACTTCAGCGGGACTTCCTAGCAGTTTAGTGGCACCTGGGTCTGAAATTAAAAACAAGGAGATATTACTGATAAGAGTAAGGAAAGTGTAGCACGTCAAGACCATATTTGTTCAGCCATCTCGGACAATACTGTTGTAACCCAATCACTAGCCACCAAATTTGGCGCCAGTTCATGCATTTGCTATTCACAGTGTAGCTCTCATTTCCAAGAGACAAGAGTAGCCTCTTGAAAGCAAAATCAAGTTGCAAAATAACCAAACAATTTTTCCACCTTTTGGAGTGACTGCACAGCTAGACATGAAATCCGACGATTCAAAAAATAACTAAGCAAAATGCTTAACTTTTTTTTGTCAAACAAATGCTAATCACTTATTATGAAACTACTTACGTCTAGAATCATTTCGCTGATATTTTTCTGACAAAGGACTACTGTAATCTCCCTGAGTTCGTTCACTTGCAACATCGCTTTCATCTCCTCTATCTATAACAGTCTCTCCATTACAACATGTGCCTTCTCTAGATTCCTCCCTCATGCTTAATCGCTCAAATAATTTAGATCTTAATGATGCTTCAAGAAGCAGAGAATTCTGATTGCCTAGTGTTTGCTTATTTTCCGCCTGATGTCCAAGGTTCCTCTTAATAGATTCATGGTCCACTGGAAATGATGCGTTATCTGGCAAGATGTTTGCATCACTTGACTGGGAGTACAGTTTACTTGCAGTTTGCTTGTTACTGCAAGGCAGTGCATCAGAGGTACTAGCATCAAGATCACTACATGGTTCTGAACCCAAATTCTGTCCACTACGGGAATGAGGTAGAGTATGACGGCCACCATACTCACTGTTATATCTGTGGTTGCTTTCTAGCTGAGTTTGCTGAGCGACGTTTGTTTTGGTTGCCAAATCAGTGTTCTCAGTACTATTATTCAAGAACTGAAACCCACTTACAGGATGCTCACGATGTATTGAAGGGCACAGCAACACGGGGTCATGCACAATGAGAGATCCATACTGAGCAGATAAAGTTTCTCTTCTACTGTAAATTTCTGCACATCTGGCATTTGCCTCGATCAAAGACCTCTGTGCCTTTCTATAAACCTTAAGAGCATTTCTTTCTTCAATTTCACAAAGGCGTCTACTTTCTTGTGCTTCCTCCAATTCTCTGTCGAGAGATTCCTCTAGGTCCATCAAAGATAGCATATTTGGGTGTCCATGTCCAGGAGCAGTTGTATTTTCTGGGATGTTCTGAATGGCCGAATAGTTCAAACAAGGCTGAATTTTAAGCAGAAAAAAACAATTCAGAAGTAAGATCACGAAATTCTACCAGCCGCCTCCAACTCTTAATAAGAATCTAGAAAAAAACCTGATGATTTCCATTGACTATTTGAAGCAACTGATCACTTGACACGTTTCTATCAACAATTTTCATTGTTTCCAGCTCTCTTGAAGTCTTATGAGCAGCCGTATCTGGCAGGCCACATCTTACATCTTCTTTGTTCTGGAAAAGGAAGAAATACACTAGATTTGAGTAAAACACTGGCTCGAAACTAGACATAGTTAAATTCTCATAGAGTTACTTGTTACAGTTCTAGTTAAGGAGATAACACAAAACCATGATGATACATACTGTGATATTTTGTAAGGCACTTGGGCTCGTATTTCCTTCTTCAATATGTTGAAAAATAACAGGCGGAGCAATCTCATCAATGTTACTGCCAAGGTGTTTGCAATTAGCATTTACATCAGCACCTGCAGTAAACATCACAGTTAGTTAATAACAGATGTGGAGGGAAATCAGAACACTAAGTTCCTTAACCGTGATAGAAATGTTTAAAGAGAGAGCCAGCACATACAATGTTTGCCTTTAGTCTCACCTTGCAATAAACCTTTCTGGATTCCTGGTGCTTTCACTGGTGAAGTAGCAAATGCTGGAACTCTGTAATCAATAAAAGGCTGACTTGTGTCAACTTCACTAACTTTTAAGCGCTTCTTGGCAGGTTCATTTGGCTCTAGCTGTTTAGCATCATCAGGAACCATACTGGGTCTTCTTGCTGAACTGATTCTTGGGTTAACAGCATCCTTCTTTGGCTGTACAGCCTTGAGCTTCAGCTCGCTTTCACGAAGTGCAATCTGCTGTCTCAAATCCTGAAGTTTGTTGCTATTAGGCTCCACAGTCTGTTCAGGACGCAGTGCATCTTTGCTAACATTCCTTTTAAAGGTATAGCTATTTTTCTTGGCTTTCAATTGCTTTGCAAATGAAAGGTTGGAAACCCTGGAAGTCACAGCATGACTGTAGGTGCTAGTGGATGGTGCCTTCTTTGTCATTACTCTGTTATCAATTTGTCGTGGTCCTTTCAATTTTTTTTGTAATAATGTAGGCGGGTTTCTGTTCCTAGAATTTGTTCCCGTTGGTTGAGTCTTAAATGTCTGTGTCCGTCCTTTACTATCAGATTCACTACCACTATCATCATCTAAAAAGTTTATAACAAGGTTGCTGTTGTTAGATCTTACAGGAACATTCTTCCCATGATTGACAGCAACGGGTGCTGCTATCTTCTTCTCGATTATTCGGCCTCCAGGGTGGGTCAGCTTCAACTGTGTAGCATCAACAGGTTTATGCAAAGACCCACCATTTCCTGACAAAGAAAGAAAAAGAAAAGAAATACTTTGTTTCATGGGTAATTTTCATGGAGAAGCGTTTCAAATGACATGATATAATCTACTTTCATATTTAAAGACAGGTTAATTATGCTTCACACGCCACATATTAATAACAGAAAACAGATTAGTAGTTTTGTACATTGATTTACAATGCGCACTGTCTTTTTGCTCGAATAGTTTGATCAAGCTATGTGTACATCTCCAATATCCTCTTATAAAATATATGATGAAGCAACAGAAGCTCCGAGGTATATACATTTCACATGAAGTTCAGAGCGGATATAAGTCTCCTCGTGCTCATTATTTCCCTAAAGTAAAACGCAGACGACAAATAGTATTTACCAGCTTGACGCTTTTGGATATTTGTGTTTGCTGAAGGAACTGATACATGTTCCGTAAGAGGAGCTCTCGTACTTGCTTGCATCGGTTGTACCTAAAGACGAAATAAGAAGCTTCAGGATTTTGAAATCAGCTGATCAAAGATCATTTTGGTAACAGCAAACTACGGCAATAATTGGAACACAAAAGTTTTAAAATCAAATAATCAACGAAATCACTAAAGATATACGCCACAGCTTCGAACTCGCTAAACATATACCCTAAATCCATAAACCCACACAAAATTGAAAATAAGCGAACACCTACAGATCTAAGAAAAACAAATATCGACAGAAAACAACTCAAACGATTATCATATCCTGCAACAAATCCAGATTATGAAAATCAAGAAAATCCAATATCAGAAAATGGAAATGATTGAGTTGTAAGGAGAGAATAGTTTTGTATCGGAGAGAAAAAATACTTCGTCGTCGGAGGCGGAAATCTCCCCTTCTTCTTTTCCGGTAACTGGAACGTGTTTCCCCGTGCTTGGTATCGTCATTATCTTCGGCTCTCGCATACGAATTTTTCAACCTAAGATTAGAAAGACGAAGGAGAGTCACAGCTTTCGTAAGGTAGGACCTTTGGCACTGGATTACTGGCCGCCGATGATGAGCGACAACGGATAACGAAACGACAAAAATAACCCTACCGCTTCGTTTTCATTCAATTTTTTTTTTTTTTTACAGCGGAGCAACATTTTTTTGGTAAGTGATTAATTATTTATTTTTCTTTGTTTAGTCTATTTTAGTTTCAATGATAGACATTGTCGAGTGATGTTGGTCACTTAGGTGTTGTCAAAACTTAAATGTTCATCTCTATACTATTATACTAGCTCCACCTGATAGAATGTGGATTTGGAAGTTTGAATTATGGATAATACTTTGTCAAAGCAATTGTTCTAAATAAAAACACATTTATAGCTTTCTTTGTTTGTTTTTTTCGTCGACTCAAAAATTCATTCATAAAAGAAGTTGAAGTTGAATATTTATTATGGGCTAGCTGCATATTTTCTTGTAATTTTCACTTTTTCGGTATATAAAATTGAGTTCATTATATTATTTTGTAAATTTTAATTCAACCTAATGTTTTATGCTTTCCGTGATTTGACCTTAGCTTTTGTTTATTTATTTAATTTAAACTAACCAAATTTTATTAATTCTACCAATCAAAAAATTATTGTTGTTTTATCACTTCTCAAAATCAAAATCAAACTATAATTTTATTATTCTTTTCAAATCAACAATTGATTTTAACAAATCGTGGAATTTTAACAAAGAGTCATTACGATTGAAATTTTTTTTGATAAAATTAGAGTTTGATATGGAGAAATCGATTAAAGAACTTGGCTAATTTTTTTATAAAAACATTTAGGTTAAAATGTTAAATTACGAAGAATACAAAAAAAAAATTATAAAGAATGGTATACGAAGGGTAATATATACAGCCCGCCCATTTATTATCTGCTAACTTGTGGAAGAGCCTGGTGATCAAAATGACGAATATAAGTGTATAACATCGAAAAAGTGTAAGTCCATCAGTATTGGCCACATAAATACAAAAAAGTGTAACTACATCAGTATTCAGATTTGCGATTCGGGCCAAGCCAATCGGCCTCGGGTCCCCTCTACATGTCATCCCATATTCAACGCATCGCGACTCCTTGTTGCTGCTTCCTTGTAAATGACCACATAGCTAACGCACGAGGTCGTAAGATTCCATTTGCCTTTCACAAAGTGAGTTATAAAACATTTCATTGCAATTCCTTTATAATTTTTTTCTACAATCTCCGAATCTTTACAATGCTATTAGCTCCTACACAAAAGCAATCAGTCTCCGGATCACAACTCCTGTGATTCACCTGAAGCCGAGCAAGTTAAGACTCGGTTTCTTTGGAGTCTGAAGTAGGATGATGTTCATGAAAAAATCTTTCTCATTCACTTCACCATCCCATGAGTACCTTCGTCACTCTATCCACTATCTGATTTCTAGCACGAAGGCTTGCCAATGGAAGTTCACGACTCTCATCCAAAAGAAATCTATAAACTTCCCATTGTCTATCTACAGTCGTATGTCTCCCAATTTCAGCCTACAAGAAACACAATTCCAAGTTTAAAACAGCCTGAAAAACCCACCAAAGATAAGTTAAAAGAAAACAATGTACTATACTTACGGAGAAGATGCAGATTCCGAGTGATTTCAATGCGAGTGTGACATCGTAGAAAACTCGTGGTCTTCCTTTTCCAGATAGCTCCACAGGGTTAGCTACTAATAGCTCAGAATCAGGTCCACGATTAACAATTATCACTCGCAATGGACACACAATTTCCTCCTTAAGACGAGCACAGAAGTTGGCTTGATGTTTCGGGTCCGCTATTTTCTTCCCATCTGTACCTCGAACAAACAAGTCCAAATTCCTGTAGCCTTTAACCTTTGAGGAGAATCTACCGTAAGCAATCTGGATAAAGAAACAAGAATAAGATAGTTCAATTAGAACAGCATTCAAGTTAACAGAATAATGGTATGGTTAAGTTGTCTTGAAGCTAAAGAGATTAGTCTACACGTACATGGACATCGCAGTCTTTGGAAGTCCTGAGGATATCATAGAAAAGCCCCTTTTGATCAACACAGTGAATATGAAGCAATGTATGCGCAGGGCTCAACTGGTTATCAACGGTAAGAACCGCTTGGTTAGAGCTAGAGTTAATATCAGACCCATCTGGGCCAAACAGCTCATCAGCAGCAACAGGAGGAAGTGAAGAGAACCGTTGCATACTCTCTAACTCAGGCCCAGCTAGTTCAAGCTCACAACTCACGCCATGCTCACCGAGCACAGCCGTTAAATGAGCACACGTTTCGGTTTGTCTTTGTTTCGTATGCAATAGATCCCTGTTACACAAACAAGAGTTCGAGATCATTAAACCATCAAAGCACTTATGTGCTTCTTTCTTCGAAACATCAAAATACGAAAAAAACTGCTTACATTTCGTCTGTGATTAAAAACATGTCCAAAACTCTTCCATCTGGTGTTGTCATAACTTTGACTCTTTGGATTGTAAACTCTAGCTCTGTCAAAACCTTAGTAACATCTACAACCACCACAAACAATCAGACTTTATGATCAACCATCTAAACAAACACCATAGCCTCGACAAAAAACAAAAATTACACAGAGAAAAGACAATATTCACACACATGAAATACACAAACATACCATGAAGCAATCCTTTCCTGTCACGGCAAAAGAACTTGAGGAGATAAAGTGAAGGAGGCTTAGAGACATTAGATTCAAGACAGAAGTAGAAAGAGCCTAAGCAAGATGGACATGCAGAAAAAAGACGATTCTTCAAACTTTCCCAATCGATTTTAGAAGAGCTATTATCAGGAGTGACCCAAAACACTATATAACACCATCTTCCATCTGTTGAAAAATCTGCACACAAAACATCAAATTTCATCAGTAAAACTTGACTTCGTTACTCATAAAATTAATCAAAAGATAACTAAATCTGGTAACATAAGAAGAATATTCGTGAAGGTAACTGACAAAAAAAGAATATTCACCCAAAAACGAAAAACAAACAAAAATAAGAATAAAAGAGATACCAAGTCAAATTGAAGTTTTACCAGCTCTGTTAATGGAGAGACCAAATTCGAGGATGATTCTACAGAAAGTGGAACCGAGACCAGATTCATCAGGGCAATTAACGGTAACAATGGTGGGATCGCCGGAATTTTTTCCCAATTCAATCAAAACAGCGTCGTCGTTGAGTATTCCCATCCTCGTTATCACCGTTGCTTTAGAGCCAATGAATCGAAAATTCAATGGCTGCTAGAAGGAAAAAAAAAAAAAAAAAAAAATTTT
>OVAX01002449.1:17940-29357 GCA_900406405.1 Lepidium africanum
AAAAAAAAAAAAAAAAAAAATCTTCGAAGAAAGAGGAAGAAGGAAACGAAGATATATATGAAAATCAATTTTGTTGCTTTTAGGTTAATTGGGTTGTCGGGTTGCTGAGTGGGGCCTACGTATCTAGTCATAAACACGTAAGAAAAAATGAAAAGCTGGTTGGGTAATGAACACGTACCGTTTAAATCTCTGCAATGAAGGGTACTTTGGGGATTTCAAGTGTTGAACAAGTTGTTATTGTCCAAGACAGTCCGCAGATCTTAAGGTAGATGGATAATTATATATTTTAATTTTGTGGGCACACGATAGTACAATAATAATCACAAATTTGTGACTTACGATATATAATACGGATGATGATGATAATTGTTATATTTATTTTTAATTAAATGTGCTGTGAACTAAGTTTTGTTAAATAACAAAAAATCTGCGCATCTTACAGATCCCACTACTTCTCCAGATATTTTTGTTGGTTTTTTTATTGATGAATCAGCGGAACTCAATCATGAAAATGTTGAAATAAATCTGTAAAAAAAAAGGAAATATCTACGAAACAACATTGTGGAATGAATGGCATCTTTACAAACAAATTGTTCAGTTAATTACATTTGTGGAATGATTTTACGTCCGAAACCATAGGCTCCTATGAAGCAGAAGATTTTATATAAGCATAAGCATAAAGGGTCAAAGTCATAAAAATAAAACATTAAGGTTTCCATCAATAAGTAATTCTTTTTTTTTCTCTTATCTAGATTTTAATTAATAAAGCTAAAATAAAATACTTTGATTATATAAGCCCAAACAACACATAAGTTTTCGGAAACTAAGCCCAAATAAAAAAAGCTATAGAATAAAGAAAAAAGCTAAAGAAAAAAACCTAAGAAAAGAGTCGTTAAAAGAACCTCCCATCCCTGAATACCAAAGTCTCCACAATAAAAAACCAAGCCAATGTGGATGACGAATCCTCCTATAGCGAATAAGGTATACCTCATATCTGAAGAACAATGCTTCTGCACCGATAGAAGGGTCCCACGATACATATCGGAAATGACAAAGGCGAAATCAGATGACCATAGAGGACGAAAGTGAACCAGGAAATGTCTAAACAGAAGCCAACAAGACCATACCTCAATCCATGTCTTTGAGTAGAAAAAAAGAGCGAAACAAACACAAACCCGGAAAACTAAGCTCAAGAGAGAACTGCATCAGATCGAACCGGATTGGGTATAATAAAAGTCATCAGGTAGAGGCTAGTTCAACTAATCTAGTCTTAAAGGCCTCTAATTAAGCTTCAATCCAAAACAGAATACACGATTATAACACCACATAAAACAAGGCTATATCACGATAAAGGGAGAGCATGAGAGGAGAAACTTGCACACCGGAAGAGAGAGGCCACGCCCAAGAAGACGGAGAAGACCATGGCCACCGACGGAAGAAGCTTATTTTCTATCAACGAAGCTCCCACTCACATCAAACACCAAACGCAACATAACCACAACAAACTACAGCTAAACGATAGCTAGAGCCCTACTGATAGAACGACGATGGAGAAAGGTTGATGTCAGTACTGTTGGAGCCACCGACCACCAACCCGAACGAAGAGCGATGAACGCTTGACCACAAAGCAAGATCTACTTTTCTCTCGATGAGAGAGGTTTCTAGACTAGTGAAGATATTATCGTCAATATGACATCAATTAGTAATTCATTATATCACTTTGTTTTCCGTCGATTTGAAACATTAAAAATAAATGAAACTAGGATGTTACCCACACTTTAAGCGGAAGCTATTATATTTTTGTGTTATTGTATTTTATGTTTGAATTCTAGATATGTCTTTATTTCTGTTTATTATATAAGTACACATTAATAATATATAATATTTGCATGTGTGTTTTCGGTGAATAAATATTTTGGTATACATATACTTAGATTGAAAGCTAAATAATTAACTCAGTCGGTAAACTTTATTAGGGTGTATGGTAATACATGACTTTTACAAATTGTATAAGTGTTTTTTTAATATAAAATAGTATATAATGTTTTTATTGTGCGTTAGACATATAAGTAAAATACGATAATTTGTTTTATTGTGGTGTCAAATTACACATTTGTCATTCCTCATATTTGCATGTATATTGCTAAGAAAGATGTGGTCTATGTTGGTTTGCTCTTGATTTAGCTAGAGACCAAATGGTAAGTTTGAATCTTATTGTTATAAGACTAAAAATTTAATGATTACTTGTTGCAAAAGAAAAAAAGTATTTGCATGTATGGCGTATATTAAATATATTGTGGGCAAAATTATTGATTTGGACTTGTTTTTATAAATTATACTCAGTTATTTTGTTTAAAGAATATTGGTTTTTTTCTCCACTGAAATATTTTTTCCCTGTATTGTTTCATTTATATATTACTAATAGCAAATTTTTTAAAGTAAGGTATTCTAAAAGCATATATTACTAATAGCAAATTTTGTAAAGTAAGGTATTCTACACCAAAATACCAATATAAATCTTTGCAATATAAAACTATTCTTAAGGGTGGCCACGAAGCAAATATCTAGATAATTTGCAGTATATGTGATCCACTCCGTTTTATCCGGATATCTAATTTTGTGATCCACTTTGATCTGAAATTTTCCGGATATTTGGAAGCTCGGATATCCATTTTTTTTCAAAGATCCACGAATATCCGGTCCAATCTATTTTTATACAATTAACAAATATAAATTACAAAATATTCAACAAAAATAATCAAAAATATATTAAAAACAATGTCAATATAAATTTTTATACCTAAATTAAATATTTTTCAATATAAACTTAAGAATATATATATATATATAGTTAACTATTAAGAACTAAAAATTTTTAATCAAATTAGTTCCAAAACTAAACTCATAATATATCACATGATGAAAAAAAACTTATTAGCTCATAAATAATTATCCGGAAGAGAAACAATTCATTATTCAATTTTTAGGTCGGTAAGATCATCTAAGAGTTTCCTCGACGAAGGTAATGAACGTCCTTCTTCTTCTTGTTTCCCACTAACATTTTTGCTAGGCTCAGAGAAGGAAGAATCAACTAAAGGACCGTCCATGGTGGAGGACCTTACATGTTTGTCTCTGTTTCTTGTAAAAGTAGAGACTTGTGAGTCACTGTCTTGTGACAAAAGCTCAAAGACTTTAAACCTCATTGCATCTGCACCAGTTGGATTAGTACTACGTTCCGAAGCTGTAAACATCTGCTTTGTTTGTTAAATAACCTCTCAATGTATACTCAGGATCCATGTAATCTCTGCATTAATGAAATGGAACAGTCAGTATATGTCAATCCTTAACAATGAATTGAGAAAAGATGAAGACATTTTTAATTTTTGAACTCTTACATTGTTCATACAATACTTGTGCTGATATGTGTATTCTCTTCTTCGTCGAGTTTAGCAAGACTAAAATCAGAGATCTTAGCATTTAGAGATTGATCAAGAAGCACATTCGTTAGTGAGTATATAGCTCATAAATAATTATTATCATACAAATAATTACACATTACAATAACTGAGAATGCTAGATTTACGTATGATGTGTTCTTGTTTGCATTCGTTATTGTCATTGATTCATCCACCTCCTTGAAATGAAGCGATATTGCATGGATCTACACTGAAATTCCAGTTATTTTTTCTTCAACGCCTTTGCAATGCCTCCTAAAGCTTCCACTGCGATATTCAAAATTTACAGAGAACCAAAATCGTTACAGCAATTCAAACATTTAGACACTTACATAAAATTTATAAGTATACACACCTTCCTCTTTGGGTAGTAGCAGAGGATGCAAAGCCGAAGAGGATAAGCGAGACGACAAAGAGAAATTGTTGTCGATTGAACGACATTTTTTAAACTTAGGGTTTTCAAAGATGTATTGAATCAGAAATTTTGTAATGATGTGTTTTGTGAAGAGAAGAGAGAAGGATTAAGAAGAGATGTGACTCTGTGACGAATAGAGAATCACAAAATCATAGAGAAATGGTTTTAGAGGAGATATCGTCTAAACTATTGAAATTTACCAAACTATTGTTTTTCTTTCGAATGGATTCCATGTTTGCATAATGGTTTTGAAATGAAAGTAAAGGTGTATAACATATATAGGAGCAGAGAAACAAAGGAAACAACAGAGATAAAGAAGTAAAAAATTGATGAAGAACTTGGCGTTATTTACGGGCTATTCAGTTACATTTAACATCGTGGGAGTTTTCATAAGAACATATATAATTTATGACCAATAACTTTTTAGTTTTTAATTTTCTTTTTTTATAATTATATTAAAGCAAATAATGAATGTAATTGTAACGAATGATTTGCGCTAGTTAATCAAGATTAGTTTTGACGAAAAAAATGAATGTAATTGTATTGACCACGTTCAATTAAACGTTTGCAGTTGAATTTGTTTTAAAAAATATATGTAATAATATATTGCAATTCAAAACCATTTACAAAATAAAAAATTAATAATATATTGCAATTTAACAGATTTCTATTAATGTGTAAGTGAACGTGAGTTGCTTTTTTATTTACCACTACATTTATATTTCAGACAATTCATGTTTTAAAAATATTTTAAGAAACTGGGAAGAATAAAAGGACTAAAATGTAATTATAGATTGGAGTTATGTTAATTGTTTACAAATTAAGGTTGTTAAAAAAAGGTCTTCCATTTTAATACTATTAGATGAAACAATAACAACTATATAAGAAGTGTTTGAATCCCATATATATATATATATATATTTTTTTTTTACAATATTTTTTTTAAAAAAAGGATACTATCCCCAATTCAAAATAAAAAAAAAAAATTTGGCTAGAAACACGTTTATTTAAAAACTTGAATTTTTATTAATTAGATTAATTTATATTTCAAATCAATAAATTCTTCTAATCGCCGAGTTCTTCTCAGTCCGGTGGTTAGGATGATCCAACTAATGACTATGGTATCTAGGGTTCGATTCCTCCGCTCTACGTAGTTGCTAGATTAGATAGGAATTTTAAGGGTTGAGCTAGGCTATAGATTGGGCATTGTCGATCCAATTGATGACAAAATTTTTTTTCCTCCAATCATATAAAAGATGGCAAACTATTAATAGTCTTAACAAATAAAATGTGCTGACGGAAAAAAAAACAAATGAAATGTATTTTATTTTGCCTATGATTATGTGAAAGCACACACATTTTTTTTCTTTCTAAAACTCCTTATAAAATAAACAGAAGTAGTACTAAATAGTTGGCGTAATCTCACATAGATAAAGGTTAGAGAAAATTGCCGAGTTGCTGGTAGTTAGGATGATCCAACTAATAATTTGATACCATAATTTGATTTCTATTTACTGCATTATAGTAAAATCGGATCTTGTCAATTAGAACTTGTCAATACAAAAAATGGTTACAGAGAGAGTTTTATGGGTCTAACTAATAAAAACACAATCCATGTCAAAGGGTGGGTTTTTAGCTAATAAATGGAACCATATAAAACGTGTGATTGGTTGATGAAAGAGGCTGAATAAATGTTAATACACATCACGAAACTATATAATTGAAGTGAGATCAGTGACAATTCGAGTTGGTGGACTCACTGACTCTGACTTTAGCAAATCTAATAATTATCAAGAGGCATCAACAATACTCACTGCTACTTCATTTATTTCTTCTTTATTACTACTACTCATGTTATTATGTTTCAAGTTCACATATATAAGCACACGTACTATCTACATTTGAAGTTTTGATAGGGAATTTAACTATTTGAAGATAAACCATACAAAAAACAAAACAATGGTGCAGATTTTTAATACATTAAAAAAGTAGTTAATAAAAGAAATGGTCACATGACTCTTTCATTAGTGTTAAAATATCGTCTTCGTGTGCTTATTAGTAAGTTTTACTTCCACACTTCGATATAATAACACCTTTTGTTTTTTTCTTTGGAAATTATTTATACTTTTCTTTCACTCTCTCCGAGATTTATCTGGTTTTGGTCTCTGCAAAACCCTTTATTTCATCAGAATCATAAACAATCTCCATTGTTTCTGGTTCCTTCTGCATCTAGTTGTTTCTTTTCTTCTGTTGGTCGATTTAGGGATTGAATCAGATAAAAGGATTTGTGTTTTGGTTGGGTTAATGATGAATAAGAGAAGTGAATCTTATATCGAAGAAGAAGAAGTATGAGATCTTTGAGTAGTGTAGGACTTGCTTTAAGCATGGTCTTTGGTTGTTTGTTATTAGCTCTTCTTGCTGAACTCTATTACTTGCTCTGGTGTAAGAAGAGGTCAAGGTCGAGGACTAGACCTGATGTGAGAAATGACTATTCTACCCATGGAACCAGAGAGCTTTTCTTCATCTTCTGTTGCAATAGTACCACACTACCTTCTTCTGCTTCTCCTTCTTCTTCTGCTTTCTCAAACCCTAAACCCATGGAAACTCCTTCACCTAATGCTGATAATGGGTTTGGGAATGTGGTTGGTCCAGGTCTTGTACCAAGGTTTTTGTTCACAATCATGGAAGAAACAGTGGAAGAAATGGAATCTGAAGATGGAATGGTTTCCACAAAACGAAAGAGTTTGAATGATTTGTTTCTTAATATGGAAAGCGGTTCTACTCCTCCTTATTATACTCCTCGTGCTTCTCCTTCGTTGTTTACGCCTCCTCTTACTCCATTACTAATGGAGTCTTGTAATGGTATAAGAGAAGGGAACTTGAGTTTCTTTGAGTCATCTTCTGATGCTGAGTTTAATAGACTAGTGAGAGCATCATCATCGCCATTGTCATCATCACATTCACCATCTTCATCGTCATCGTCACCATTGTCGAGATTCAAGTTCTTAAGAGACGCAGAGGAGAAGCTTTACAAGAAGAAAATAATGGAGATTGCAGAAGCTGAGTAAATTCAAGGGCTAAAATTGGCAAAACATCTCATTTTTTCAAGAAATTGAAGTAGCAAATTTTGATTTTGCTAATCATTTTCTTTGTATTTTGATAGTCCCTAAGCATCAATATTTTTTTTTGGGTGTGAATGTATTTGGTTCATCATTGGATTAAACCGGTTGTGAATTTTCGGTGGAAAAAGAATTTGTTTAGCCAAATTTGTTAATTTTTAATCAATTAACGTTATTGATGATTAGACTTTGGATTCTATTTTGTTACAGTTTATGTTCTGCAACTGTTGTGGTTGACATTTAAAGATACACGAACTCAGCACTTTAAGCCTAAACCGACTTTTACTTTAAAAAGGTTTTAATTCTGAACTGGATTTAATACTTTATCGAATACTGTACTAGAGAGTTAAAAAGGTAAACCAGAACACGTGAAGATAAAAAGGTGAATGATTAAATATACTAATCTAATTTGACTTACTCGAGATAATTCGCTTCGAAACGATATACAATAGTACGAATAAGTAGTATTACAACGGCATTGAAACTTTGAACATGGACCGATAAATTGGAATAAACGCAATAAGTGAGTAAAGACAAGACTCAATGAGACCAAGTGGGGAATCTCTTTCCTCTTTCAGAGTTTTATCCCAATATCTTCAGTTTATGTCTCATACTGTGTATCTAATTGGCGTCGACAACATCACTTTCTCGTTAAAAAGTGAATTTGTAAATAATATTTGAAAATACCACAAAAATATATGAATTTTATGAATAGCTTTAAAATATCTATCATTACACTCATCATTCATGAATCAAGTAAAAAATAAAAACTAATTGCTCACTTAAGAATGACTCTGGATTATAAATGAATATTGAGAATAAGAAGAATGTGACTTTGAAGCTATCCAAACATCAGATTCCTGAGGTTGCAAGAAGAGGCAAGCCTAGCTCAGGACATAGAGGACTCAAGCCCGGTTCCTCCAAGAGGCTAAAAGCCGTGTAACCATAGTATGAATGATACAGATCCGGTAACTGTCCGGGAAATTTACTGAATCCACCATACTGGACACAAAAATGTATGAGCAACGACGTTAATCACATTGTTATCATCAGTGATCGATGATGAATCAAAATGTAAGCTCATATAGAAAGAAAACAATTGACTAAACAACCATATTGTCTCTATCATTGCTAAATAACTATACACGTACTTGCAGCTTCACTTACCTACCCAGCTACTTTACAAATTAAGAAGTATTACCTTGGACTGACAAGTCAGTAAGAAATTGCGCAGAGCAATTTTATCGATGAGTGCATCACCGCCTATGAGTTTGAGGACAGCTCCAATCCTATACAGATGTGCAAGGTCCATTAGCACCTAATGGGAGCAATCAGAGCCTGTGACAAAAGAAGTTGAGGGGACTTACCAAAATGCATAGCATGTGTCACTTGGCTTGTTAGTCCTACCTTGAAACCCACCATCACTGGTTTGTCTCTATAGGCAAGGTAAGAAAGATCATCATATCACTAGAAAGCATTGTGAGACAAAAGGTAATATTTATCAGGTAACCTAAATAAATTCTATTAAGCAATACCTGCAGGCTCCAATTGAGAAGCAATGAAGGGTCTATTATTGAACTGGATGAATCATTTGACAGCAGATCAGCTCCAATGAACCCCATCAATCGAAGGGATGCAATAGCACAGTAAGTAGCACCACCTGCATAACTAAGTTGCAGAACTTAGGTAAGCATCATACACCAGAGACAAATAAACCCAATGCCTCGTAACATTATGCATAGCCATTGAAGTGGAGAAAATCAACTAAAATTCAAATATAATATGTGCTACCTAATTGGACTGCACGTGGAGAAAATCAACTAAAATACATAGAAGAATTGTTTTCAACTTACCATGAGATTCAGAACCCGGGATCAACCCAAAGCCCCCATCATATGACTGCAAAAAGAAAGATTTTTTAACTCAGAAATTGACAAAAAAAACAAAGAAAAAAAAACTTAATGGCGGACAACTGGCCCAGCAGCTGCAATAACAGAAGTAAACCTGACAGTTTACTATGTAGTTCTTAGCCTTTTCCTTGTCCATTCCATTCCAATTATCAAGCATGTAACAGATTGCAGCTGATCCACAAATTAAAAAATTAGAATGATACACTACGTATAATAGAACGACATGTTTTATAAACCTTGTTAGGTAGCTGTTCCTTACCAGCACAATATACAAACCGAAGATCCATCTCGCCTCCAATATGGATAGGCATGAAACTGTAGCAAAAACGAACAAAGTTACTGCAACTTCAGACCCCATTACATAATAGTCATTGTTGCACTATGTAAATGGGAATATTACAGACAATTTTTAGAACAAAACAAAGAAATTATAAACTTATGGCATAACAAATGCATTGTGCTTTTTCTTTTAGTTAAAAAGGAACCAAACCTTCCATCATCCTGTTGAAGGTTTTTCATGGACAACAATAACGTATCAGAGTCAATGGTTGAGAGATCATGCCCAATGACTTTAAGAATGGCCAATGCACAGTAAGTACTTGCCAGGTGACTACTGTTGTGAGTTAAATCCTGTGCCAAAAATTAGATGTAAATCAAATATAATTCTTGTACTATCAAAACCAAAAAGGATAGACTTATCATTACCCCATTCTCATCTTTGGAAAACTGAGAGCTCCTTGAGCCGAAGAAACCGTAGAATTCTCCTGCAGAAAAACAAATATCTCATAATTTAGAAAGAAGTTCTCATGATTATCAGACATAATAAAACCATAAATTCGAGCCATTAATCCCAGTGATCACTATTCAATTATGAATATCCTCATGATCCATGGTTGAAACAATTCTAGATAAGTCATAATTCGTGACCAGATACCATTTCTCAGTGGACCTCTTTTACTAGGCAGAGCCTGGAAGGACAAAACCCACCTCGCAACAACATCTTTGTCAACCTTCAGCAACGAAATCAATAAGTCAAAAATCAGTCAACAGTATCTATGACTATACGTTCTGCATTATCACAGACGAAATTCACACAATTGATGATTGATAATTGAACATAAGTAAACCAAATTAAGAAAGAAAGGAAAACACAGAGAGAGACAAACACGATCTCTTGCGCCGAGAAAGTGAAGACCCGAGATTATGAAGTGAGCGAGAGTGAGACGATTGATCTCCTGCGATTGGTAATGATACGGAAGCAATTCGTACATCATCTGTAGATACAACAGGTGTCGATCTATCTCGAAATTCGCCGACGGCGGTGGCCGCGGAGATGATTGCGCCGGCGACGAATAATCATCTGCATCATCATCGTAATCTTCGTCTTCATCCTTCGCATTGGATCGCTCCCAATCGTTTGCTCCACCGTCCGCGGTGGTTTCTGACATAGCTTCTTTGTCAGTCTAAGCCTGTGAGATTGGAGTCAACGAATCTCGAAACTCACTTGGACTCTCACCTTTAATTTTCCCAAGAGGAAAGTAAACCGTTTGGATCTGTGGGTGCTACAAGTCAAAACAACACGATGTTATATTGTGAAAACACCGAACGGCATGATGTTTACTGAGTAGACCTTTTTATTTTAGTTGTATATATTCTTATGGGTTGACGGTCTAGATCCACCCCGAAGTTTGGATATAACAACTGGTTCACCCAAATTTCGATCTTCGATCTAATTGCACACAACATTATATGGAACAAGTCTAATTGCACCTACAGTTATAAATACCGATCTAATTCAATTTGTCACGCGGTTATGTTAGAACCATGTTCGGTTTTGGTTCAGGCAACACACAATCGGACCAAACCCAATAATTTTACATGTTTAACGATCCGCTTCAATCCCAAAACCAAGTCTTCTTCCTAACTCCCCAAATCGAAGCACGAACACTGAAATCTCAGAAAGTTTTCTTTGATTGACGATGAGCAATGTTTCTGGAACTTCGAATGTGTCTTCAAGTACGATACAAGGTGGAAAAAACGACGGCATTCCTCGAAGATGTTGGTGTGGGGAAGGAATTGTGGTGAAACTATCGAAGACGGACAATAATCCATACCGAAGATATTTTCGATGTGCTCATGTTGCTGCAGGTAGAAGGGTAAGTTGCTGCAGGTAGAAGGGCAAGTTGAAATCAGTAACTTATGAATTGTTACAATTCATGTTACAATTCATACTGAAATTTGATTTTCTTGATTGGTTTTGTGTATTTGTTTTTGAGTAGGAATCGAATGAGAAACATGTGTTTAAGTGGATGGATGAAGCTGTTTTGAATGAAATTGATAGCATTGACGCTAAAATTCGTAGGCTCACTGAAGATCTTATTGCTTCTCGAATAGAGATTGAGAGGATGCTAAGAGAAATGGATAGTACCATGCTGGAAAGAGCTGAATTAGCTGTGGTTGAGACTAAAAACTGGGTTAAAAAATTGGTTGTTGTCGTTGTCATTCTCTTCATGGTTGG
>OVAX01002450.1:0-28174 GCA_900406405.1 Lepidium africanum
ACCGTCGTCTCCATCGCCATCTTCAATGGTGGATCTCGCCGTCATCGCCTTCTAAGGATTATATTCTTCAAATTAGTTTAACAAAAGTAGTATTTATAAGTTATAATAAAATATAGTGAAATAATAAAATAATAAGAAAAGAGAGGAAATCCAGTAGTATAAAAACGCGTCATCGGCTGAACCCAAAATTCACGGTCTAAAGAAAGACTCGAGAGATTCCAATATATCCTTCTCTCTCAATCTCAATCTGATTCTATATTTCTCACCAACCACATAATAATTTTCCGTTGATCTCTTCTCTTTTCCCAATCAGATTTATCTATTTGTTTTTAATCTGCAGCCATGGGCCACGAATCAATGACGACGACGACGACAACGCTCGTATTCTCATACGGAACTCTGAAAAGAGGATTCTCAAATCACGTCCTGATGCAAGATCTAATCCGATCAGGCGACGCATCATTCAAAGGAGTTTATCAAACACAAGACAAATATCCTCTCGTTTGTGGACCTTATCGAGTCCCTTTCCTTCTCAACAAACCTGGATCTGGAAATCGCGTAACCGGTGAGCTTTACGCGGTTTCTCCTCGAGGATTGTCGCGATTGGATGAGCTCGAAGGGATTAGTCGTGGTCATTACGTTAGACAACCAATCCGCATAACCACGATTGAGGAAGAAGAAGGAGAGGAGTCGTCGGCGATTGTGAATGCTTATTACGCACATAAGAGCTATGAGGAAGAGTTATGGAAGAGGAATAAAGGAAGATCGTTTGGGGAATATACAGAGAAGGAAGCGAGAGGATATGTGAAACGAAATGAAAGGCCACAACATCTTAGCTTCTTGGATCATATTCGTATCTTCGTTTCTTCTCCATGTGATTGATTTTATTTTCATCATCGCTTTGCTTTAGAAAAATAATGAAAATAAACCAAAAAGGAAAAAACTCAGAAGTTTCATTACTTTTTAAGGGTCCCACTGTTTCGTCTGCCGTATCCGTACAATGGGTTTGTTGTTTATCGATTTGATTACAGAGATTCTGTGATTGTTTGGGATGTTAAACATTTATGATTCCAAATAAATTTAGCTTTTTGTAATTTCTGGTATCTGTGATGGTTTTAAATCTGGTATCTGAGTATAGTATTTTTCTTTGTCGTCTGGAATTATACATANATCTGTGATGGTTTTAAATCTGGTATCTGAGTATAGTATTTTTCTTTGTCGTCTGGAATTATACATAAACCAAAAGGAAAATACCAAATATCACTCACAAAAACCAGCACAAAAGAAGAACAGGTTGCAGGTTGGGGCTAATGCTGCAACATTTCCGAGCCTGATATGTGTGGGATTTTATTAATCTAAATAAAGTAATAAAAATCCATATTTTAGTAACCCATAACATTTTTATAAACAAATGATCACTGAGCGATACTCAAACTAATATTTGATATATAGAGAATATTGTTGTCATCAATCATAGTATAGAATCATTTGAGCCAAATAAAGTTTTAGTAATAATGTCCCTTGGAGATTCAAGACGCTAAGGAATTAATATTAACTAATATCATATAATGTTATTTCTAGTTGAACGATTTGCAATTTCATATGACTTGATAATATTACAAAGTCCAAGAAGATTTCACATCAACAAGAAACAACATGCTATGGTCATGCCACTAGACTATGTTAAAAGGAAATTCAAAACCTCTTTTTAATTAACAAAATTAAAGCGAATACTTAGTCCATTTAAAACCCTTGACTAACTCCAGTGGACAAGTAGCAAATTCGAGCTTAGTTTCAACTTGCATCTATAATTTATTATTAATTCCAAATGCTGCATAAGTTTCGTATCATATTAGTTTCCAAGAATGCTCAAGGCCCAGCCCAAAATTCAGAAGGGCCCAAGATATAAAATCCTTGGCGACCCAATTAGCACAGTATTAGCAACACAGCAAGTATGAGAAAGACAATCGAATGACCGGAGAGATTTTGAGCCTATGAGTTGGTTTTAAGGAACCCAAAAGCCTTAAAAGAAAGATTTAGTCACAAAACGTACATATTGTCGTACCTCAGGGCCTATATACAAAGGCTTTTGAACTTGAGAGCGAAGGGATTGATACCCTAATCAAGCGTTTGCGGTTGATTTGAAGCATGTCTCGTCCATAGTAGAGTAAACGCAGCCATCGTTTGAGAGCTGTTCTAGCGCATCCCTGCAATTCATGTCAAGATATTTTCATTTTTCATTTTGCGACATGTCATGTAGACGAGGTTCACAGAGATAGAATGAGGAAGATATACTTGACTTGAAGCAGCGGAAGCCTAAGGTCACGCGCAATCACATCACAGTGAACTCCAGCTTCAGATTGACTGATGGAGTTTCAACGCATATAAATACCAAATATCAAACTCACGTTTTAAATCGCAATACACTTAATACTAACACAAGAACATTCTCATTATCTGCAATAACAATCATTTCCAACATCGGCCACAAGGCTTCTATAGTTGAATGCATTTTGCTTATACTTAACCAAGGTTGGCTCATAGAGACTTTGTTAGTTAATTTTCTTAATTTATGAACTGAAGTCTGATCACGAGTATTAAAAGTTTTATGAATGATATATCTGACGAGATACTGAGATCTTTTTGGGGATAGTAGATGAACTTACAGATGCATAGGTTTGTTCAGGTAATTCAAGACTGTCTGCTTTACACCGTGCATTGGATCATTGTATTGGTTCCCAAACTAAAAAAATATACTTCAGTAACTCAAGAGGGCCACAAAAACAAAGCAAATAAAAGTTTGAATTCTAGACTGGATCTGCTCGTTACCTGATTAGATGGACCAGTTTGGTAAGGCTTAGCAGGGGTTGACATCGTTGAATATGGCATCTGGGGCCTAGGAGTAGCAGTAGTCTGAGTGATAGGAGCACCCTGATGTAATTGAGGTTGTTAATATATCATGAAGGAAGTTTAAAGCTCTTATAAATCCAGTAAAGAACAGGCCAATACCCGTGATTTGGTGTTGTAGACGTGGACATAGATACACTCGGTAAAGTGGTGTACAATCTCGTTGAAGTCAGTGACAGGCCTGGAAGCAAATTATTAGACCAAAGCATATATATATATTCTCAAGATGCAGCATGGTTATTTGCTTGGAAAAAAAGCTAAATAGAATATGCAACATTTTCAGCCACAGAGAAAGAATATAGATTCAAACAGAATGATCAAATGATCAAACCTAGAAAGCCTAACACGAAATGGTATATGCCGATCAAGTATACCATAGACTGAGCGAGATAGTATGTAAAGAAAACAAAGGTACCTTATGGCGAAAACGTTCACAGATCGTTTCCCTTGAAAACTTTTCAGGTGTCCATGTAGGCGAACATACATTCCCAGCCTGTCGTAGATGTGCACAATCAGAATTTAGTACTTCAAAAAAACAAAGAATCTACAACGAATCACACTGCAGAAACATACTTGACTGCTTCCATTTCTTCAGTTTCCTGACGTTCATGACACCTGCAGATATAGTCCACAATGAATGAGCAAGATGTAGTTAAGTTCCTTTGACAGCATTTTGACATGATATTCTATTACAATTAGAATATAAGTACCAACCATCTGATACAATCAACACAGCCTGTACCATCATCTACAACAAAATCGACCTGAGTGATTCTGTTCTCCAATTTAGAGATTCTCCCAACAATTGCAACCTAAGCACAGATAACATCAAAAGCTCAAATGGTTGAGTCTATAGAGATTAAGGCATTACGTACCAGCAACAAGATTAAACTGCGGAAGGAAAACGAGCTTACAGTGTTAATATCAACACCATCAATAGAGAAATTCGATTCACCACTAGTTGACACGTTATTCAACTGCTTCAGTGTCAGTGGAAGCAAGGTACGTACATCGCGATTCTGCAAAATAATGGGGAAAACTCAAAACACTGCTGAATTCTTAAGTAAAATGCCTCAATATATGATGTTTATAACCAGATTCACTACTTCACAAACATACAATTATTATAGACTTTAAGATAAGATGCAACCACAAGATACATATATATTTCCAGATATATCTGATCAGCAATTTGTTCTTCGATACTTTTCCATACATATTGAAATTTCCTAAAACAAACTCGAGTGGGACTATCATGATTTTTTCGGTGTTGATTTTCCGGAAAAACGACGAGATACAGAGAGAATCAGACACATAAAACAAGAATAGAACACGAAATTGATTTCGAGCTTAATAAGAGAGAACTCCGGCAGAATCTTAACCACGATTGATAAACTTCAATTGCACAAAATTTAAACAGGATTAATCAAATTCCTCGACGGAAAATAAATTTAGAGAGACCAGACCTTCAAGGACGAGGAGTCAGGCGCTTGCGTAGTTGCCTGAGAAGGCATAAAACCACCGCCGGCGAAAGCGGCGTTACCGTCAAACTCGCCTCCGTACATGTTACAGTTCTCTCTACTTCGATGCTGTTATTTCAAAACCCTAGTGGAACGGTAGTCGCTTCAACGGAAATCAATTTGATTCAGCGCTTCGTGTTTCTGGAAATTCTCCCTGAATTTATGAGAAGCTTGAGGGACCTTTTAGTAATTCACGTATCTTCTAATTTATACGATTACCAAATTCAACCTTTCGTATATAAAAATGAAAAAAACTAATGTAAAATGTGTATAAGAGTTCCCGCCGAATTTCCCCTCATTTTCCCGCTACCAATTTTTAAATTTTCCAAGTAAATTTTTTTTTTCCAATAGTAAATTTTTTTTCCAAAAGCATAATATTTGTCTAATTGAAATATCAATTACTTTTCGATTTACTTTATGCCTGGAGCCAGGTCAGTTCTTCTATTTGGCATGTGAAGTTGGGCTCCAGTTTTCTGTTTTGGTGTTTTAAGAACATGGCCCATTGGGCCCAACTAAGATAAAACTGCCGATTGGTAGCTACAAGATTCAACAAAACATGATTAATAAACTTTTTTTGGTAGATTAAAAAGAACATTAATTAGTTGCGGTTACAAAATAAAAAAAATTCTTTATCACTCAATTATAGTTGCGAATAAATTGCATAATCATATAATTTTACCTATTTTATTTGCACAACGATAATCTTCACACTCTTGTGAAAACTTTTAAAAATAAAGTTGTGTATTTATAATACGTTGAAAATGTTAATAAAATAGCATTTTGATTGGGTTAACAGAAGATTAGTCTTTAATTACCCCTAATATTACGTTATCTAGTTTTTGAAAACTCGATAATTTATTGTCAATACGTTATCTTTGGTCGTTTACTGTTTGGATTCATCAAGTATAATCGGAAAGCGAATCGGATGTTTTAGTTAATTCAATTTAATTTATTTTTTTGCTTTATCGCTTTTTTGGAGTGTGGCAAAACCTCACCAACTTCTATCATTCTTATACGTTAGTTCATCAATCCACTGATCCAAATCATTATCTCTTTATCTCTTGATCTGTACGCCAAATATGGAAAACCCAGTTTGAGTTATCAGGTTTGAGATTCAGAAATGTAATAATGTTATCAATATTTTCCTTTATCGCCTTCTCGTTATGTATTTAACTTGTCACTGATCTTATCTCGCAGTAGCAGTGAATTGGAGACTGTGGCTATGGCTTCTAAGATAAAGTAAGATTGTTTTTGTCTATATATGTCGGTGGAAATTTTCGTCGATTTAAATTCCGATCTGGGTTTTATCTTTTTTTCTGAGGTTTCTATTTTGATAGAGTGATTAGATCTAATAGTTCTGGGATTAAGGTTTAATCTTATTAAGGATTCTATTTGGAGCACATGATCATTATTATTTATTCACTTACCTGATTGTTCACATTTATTAATTTGTTTTTTAAAATCTGATTAAGTTGTCTCCTTTGTTTTTGTTTTAATACAATTCCATGGAGAGTTCTTAGTTGTTGTCTTTATCTTCTGTTTTATTCTCTAGTCATGTTCTTTTGAGCCTGACTAGAGAGAGTAAAAACTATATAGTATATTCAATTTTGGATCTTTGTCCTTAAATGAGTGTGACATATGTAGAAAGTGCTTAAGTTTCATTGATCAAAAGAGGAATAGATTCTATCTTTGAGTTAAATTCATGATCTTGTGTTACTAGTTATTCAGTGTGTGTTTTGAGAATATTTAATGATCTTTGCAAGTGTAATTCTCACGTGTGTATCTGTTTTGCTTGATGAGTCTTTGGCTCTTTGTTGTTTTGTGAAGCAGAAGTGGTTTATCTGAAAGTACTTTGGGAAAATCATCTCCAGCATCTTTAAGAGTTGCTAAATTGACTCGGATAGTGACTAGACCTGAACCTAAAACTCCTTCACCGACATTACATACACGGCCTTCCTTCAACCTCTCAAAGCAGCTTTCTACTGAAAAGAGGTCTCCCAAAGTTCCAACTCCACCAGAAGTAAGTGTGTTAACTGTATTGTCTTTTCGATGTCTTGAAGTTGGGAAGTATTTGCGTTGCTGTTCTTGAGTTGGGTTAGTTTTACCACATTATATCCATTGTTGTTGTTGTGTAATGATTGTTTGCAGAAAACTCAAGCACGGTCTGTGAAAGGATCAGAAGCTTCACCTCGGTTGATTCAAATTAAGGAAGATTTGAGGAAAGCTAATGAGCTGATAGCTAAGCTCGAGAATGAAAAAGCTAAAGCACTTGATGAAGTTAAAGAAGCGCGGAAAGAGGCTGAAGAGTCATCCATGAAACTAGATGAGGCTATAAAAGCTCAGAAAAAGGCTCAAGAGAATTTTGAAAGTGAGAAATTTGAGGCTGTTGAGGCAGGAATAGAGGTGATTCAGAGAAAAGAAGAAGAACTGAAGAAAGAACTCGAGAATGTAAGGAGCCAACATGCTTCGGATTCAGCTGCTCTTCTTTTGGCAAACCAGGAGCTGGAGAAAGTTATTAAAGAATTGGCTGTTGCTAATGATACCAAGAGTAAGGTTCTGAGTCAAGCAGATGATGCTAGTAAAATGGCTGCAATTCATGCTGAAAAAGTGGAAATTTTGTCATCAGAGTTGATCCGGTGTAAGGCTTTGCTTGAGTCAACCCGGGAGAAGGAAACCCTATCGAAGAATGAGATTGCTTCAAAACTAGGAGCGGAAATAGTGGTTCTTAAAAGAGAGCTTGAGAAATCGAGAAGGTTTGAAGCAGAGATCAGAGAGCAAGAGATGATCATTGAAAAACTTAATGTGGACTTAACAGCTGCAAAGATGGCAGAAGCTTATGCGCACGGCTCAGCTGACGAGTGGCGAAACAAAGCGAATGAATTGGAGGAACAGTTGGAAGAAGCTAAGAAGCTGGAGAAATCTGCCTCTGAATCTCTAGTATCTGTGACAAAGCAGCTGGAAGGAAGCAATGGTAGATTGCAGGATATGGAATCTGAAATTATTGATCTTAAGGAGAAAATCGAGTTGTTGGAAATGACTGTTACTAAAGGAGAGAAGAATCTTGAGGAATCTGAACTGCGGCTAGGTATTGCAGAGGAAGAATTATCTAAGATTGAGAAAGATGCAGGGAAACTAAAGAATGAGCTTGAAATTGTGAAGGAAGAGAAGACTCAGACTTTAAAGAATGAGCAAGATGCTATTTCAAGTGTGCAAAGGCTATTGGAAGAGAAAGATAAGATCTTATCAGAACTGGAGAGCTCGAAGGAAGAAGAGGAGAAGAGTAAGAAAGCAATGGAGAGTTTAACCTCAGCATTGCACGAAGTGTCGAGTGAAGCACGCGAGTTGAAAGAAAAATTGCTGACTCAAAGTGATCACGATTATGAAACAGAAATAGAAGATCTGAAGCTGGTCCTTGAAACAACGACCAAGAAGTATGAGACTATGCTTGGCGAGGCGAGACATGAGATTGATGAACTTGTCAATGTGGTAGAGCAAACGAAGAAACAGTTTGAGGGCTCAATGGTAGATTGGGAGATGAGAGAAGCCGGTTTGGTGAATCATGTGAAGGAATTTGATGAAGAAGTTTCTTCAATGGGGAAAGAAATGAATAGATTGGGTAGTTTAGTTAAAAGGACAAAGGAAGAAGCTGATGCAGCATGGGAAAAAGAATCTGAAATGAGAGATAGTCTTAAAGAAGTGGAAGATGAGGTGATTTATCTACAGGAAACTCTCAGAGAAACACAAGCTGAAACATTGAAACTAAAGGAGAAAATGTTGGATAAAGAAACTGAGTTTCAAAGTGTTGTTCATGAGAATGATGAACTGAGAGTGAAACAGGAAGATTCTCTGAGGAAAATCAAGGAGTTATCAAAGTTACTTGAGGAAGCATTGGCTAAGAAACATACAGAAGAGAATGGTGAGCTTAGTGAGAGTGAAAAAGATTATGATTTGCTTCCAAGAGTAGTCGAGTTTTCTGAGGAGAACGGTCAGAGAAGCGGAGAAGAGAAGGAGAAACTTGAGGAGGACATGAAGAAGAAGGAAGATTCTTTAGATGATGATACAGTTGAAGTTGAATCTAAAACGTGGGAAAGTTGTGAGATTGAGAAGAAAGATGTTTGCCTCAAAGGAAAACCAAAAGAAGAAGAGGAAGAGTTGAAGAAAAATGGATTGAGCAGAGAAGATGATGAGGTTTTGAAAGAGGAGAAGAAAAAGAAGAAGACCTTGTTTGGTAAAGTTGGAAATCTTCTGAAGAAGAAAGGAGCCACAAATCAAAAATAAATGAAAAGATTTGTTTATCATTACATATAAACACGAATCTCGTTTCATGGTTTTGATTTTCTGCATAAGTGTTCTTATTTTTTGGTTATGGCTTCTAAAATAGGTTGTATGAAGTTGGTCGTTTGATTTTTTTATTGATAAATTGTTTTTTTTTTTTAATTCTTTTCTTCTTTCAAACAAAACATGTTAGCGTTGTTCTGAATATGGCTAATATATGTTTTTCTGATTTCGATTTAAGTGTTGGAATGGGGTAGATACGTTAAATACGGTTACAATTTGAGAAGAAAATTTTGACAAAATGGCTACTATTAAATGAGATAATTTCAGGCTTTATTACTGATTGAAACTCGAAACAAATCTTCTATAAACAAAATCAGAGACCACATTAGTTCTTCGTCATATTCCTCATCACTCTCTTAATTCTCTCGCGATACTTATATTCATTTTTGTGTAGATTTAAGCATTCCCATTCTTTAAAATGTTTGATGTTAAACTACTTATGATTCACATTTAGATTTTTAGTTTTTAAATTCTGCACTATACAAATTTTACTGTTGGATTTATTATTAATTTTAAAATCTACAACAAACTTTGTATTTTGTTACCGTTTTAAAAATATAATCTCTTCTTAAATGCTATGAGCTTATATATTACTCTCTAAACCATTGGCAAATAAATCCAACAACAATTCGTTTTTAGTTTGCTACACCAAATTTTGGTGTTACGAGAGTTTTTGTATTAAATTATTATCAAGTGCGTTCTTCGTACAAACCAAAGTGTTAGACAATTTTTTTTTTGGGTGGACTTGGCATAACAATTGTGTTTTATATAGCCAGCCCACTTGTGAATGAATATGCAAAACAATCATTGGTTGGCTAGGTCAAGTTTCTTCCTTTTTATTTTACTATTTTTAAACTGTTTTCTAAAAAATTAGGATTTTATACTAATTTATATAGCTATGTAAAGTTCCCGACCAAAAAAATATAGCTATGTAAAGTTTAGTCTGATTTTGGATCTACTGATTTGATCAGTAAAGATTGTAATAATTCGATTTGATTTTTT
Organism: Lepidium africanum; assembly: GCA_900406405.1. Classification (NCBI taxonomy): domain Eukaryota; kingdom Viridiplantae; phylum Streptophyta; class Magnoliopsida; order Brassicales; family Brassicaceae; genus Lepidium; species Lepidium africanum. The sequence goes on from OVAX01002450.1 coordinate 9,768, forward strand.
TATTTTTGTGTAAATCAAGTATTCAAAATTTTTTAAAACTTTTAAGTATTTTTTCTTTAAAGTTTTATCAATCTTATTTGCATCCAATTTGATTTTTTATTTTGGTATAGAATACTGAGATTTTACCAATCTAATTTGTTTACTCATTAGTTTTCAAGTGAGAGTAATTGATCCAACTATACACGTGTTGCCAACGTCTCCAATTTGATTGTCAACGTCTCCATTATCACAACCACTCAACCCTTTCACGATGTCAGTCTATCCTTTTCCGCTGCCAATAACGACGACACCCCTGCACAAAATAAGTCAGCCACTCTCACAATTGTCGTCGCTGCCGCGGTAACTACCCTCGGTGAAACAATGGCTACAATGCCACAATTTCATAAAATGAAATCACAAATGCCACTCACTTATTTTCCTTCTCGGTTTCATTTTTTTTTTAAATAAAAAAGAGATTTCAAAGACAAAAAAATCATTGAAGTTGAATCTATTTACAGATCCAACCCCTTGACCCGACCCAACTACATGACCCGACCCAACTACTTGACCTGACCCAACTACTTGACCTGACCCAACTACTTGACCCGCCCAAATTAAAAACCCTAAATCCCTAATTTTGTTGGATTCTTCGACAATTTGAGAACAGAAAGAGAGAGGAACGATTCTTCGACAATTTGAGAAAAGAAAGAAATAGATTCTTCGACGATTTGATAAAAGAAAGAGAGAAATGATTCTTCAACATTTTCACAAGGTAAGAAATCATTACTTTCGATTTTTCGATTTCCTTTTCTCGATTTCAATTTGTGAAATTATCGATTGTGTTGTTGATTTTTCAAATGCTTTGATAAAATGTTCTCTTAATTTTGTTCTGAGATATACATTGTTTACTAATGAATAGACGCTGGATTTTCCATGTTGCACTTATAGCTGTTTTGATGCAATCATGTTTTAATGTATAGGAATACGTTTTTGATGTTGCACTTATAATTGTTTTGATGTATATGACTACGTTATTCTATTCTCCTGCGTGCTTTTTATTTAACATTGATGATCTGATTGACAAAGTCTTTTTTTCCTATTTTCTTACTTTTGTTTTTTGTGTTAGTTCAGTGATGGTTTTAGTAAGAGATGCTTCTGGGATACGTGATACACAAATGAAAAAGAAGAGTAAAAAGAAGGATAAGAATAAGATGACTAAAAAGAAGGATTTGGATAATGAGAATGAAGAAGTAACCGATCATGGTAATGGAGAGAAAGAGGATGATGCTGATAAAAGAGAGCTGGAGAAAGGAGAAGACAAAGATGAAGAAGAAAACATGAGTAAGGTACATTTAGAACAACTGGTACAATTATGTATTGTTCTATGGTTTGGTCTAGTTATTACAATTAAGAACAATTGTAAAGTTTTGTTTATTTCTTGTTTTTTGATCTTGCAGGATATATCTGATGATGATGCTGATAAAGTAGAGGTGGAAAAAGGAGATAAAGATGAAGATGCTCGGGGAAAAAGCATTCAAATGCATCAGGTAATGTTGGTCCAAACTGAGAACAACTTAGAATTAAGTTGTGGTTATGGTACAAGTGGTACAATTGTAAACGCATTAATGTATATTTTTTTGTATTAGCAGGATAACTCTAATGATGATAGTTCTGATGAGGAGGAAGATTCCCGCCCACTGCCGCCAGATAACATGTATTTTGACCCAAGTGAGTACACCAAATCTGTTAGGATAACAACAAGATGTAATGTGCAACAAATGGTAGAGTTTCTAGAGCAATTTCCAGCAGAACTGAAATGGTTAAGAGAGAATGAGCAGTTTAAGCACGTATTCCACATACCGAGAGAGCGAAATCACCAAGTCCAAGGCATGTGAATGCTTATACTACGCACAATTTGCACTGAAACGCAAAAAGAGTGCTGGTTTTTGGTGAATGGAAGGCTCATAAGGTATTCTATTAGAGAGCACACTCTTTTAACCGGTAATACACCATGGGATCAGAAAAACAAAAGAATTGAGATTAGGTTTATGTATTCTGGTTTTTTGAACATCGTTATTATGTATTTTTGGTATTTTGAATAACTTGGTCCATTTTATTAGGTTATTGTATTTCAGAACAACTGGAACAACTTAGACAATTTATATTGTGGCTCAATTGGTCCAATTGGTACAACTTTAAACGTCTAAATTTGAAAACTCGAATTGGTCAAAATTGAAAACTGTAAATGTCTGAAATTCGAAAACTCCAATTGGTCAAAATTAGTCAAAATTGGTCAAAACTGAAACTCTCTCCTCTCTATATTTTTTTTGGAAAAAAATTGGGCATAGATGAACCTAGTTGTCCAGTTGTACAGTTGTCTACATAGTTGTACTTTGACTGTTTTTGGAATTTTGTAGTTGGACCTTATGAAGGATAAGTGTTTTGCTGTTGGACTCCTGAATTTCCTCTGTTAATCATCAGTTTTTTGGTTCCCACAATACAATATGTTTGGTTAATAGAATTCACATTTTTTCCTTAATAAACAAAAGACAATTAACATAAGACTACTTATACTAATACTATTGTTTTGTGGGAAAACACAAAAATGTTTTCATAAATTGAAAAAATCTTGTTTTATTTCATTTCTGCTTTGTTTCTTATGTTTTTGGAATCTTTACAATGCTAACTTAGAGAATTTCACATAAGTTGAAAATGATGTTCAATTACTATTTCAAACACAGTTGGACTAAATTGGACCAATTGTGCCAATTGACCAAGTTTTACCAATAGTACTAAACAAAAAGTTATTATTCCATACATAGCTGTTCTCAGTTGGACCAACCGAAAAATACACAGACAAACAAAGAAATTAAGAATTTTCAGGCAGCAACCGCCTCTCCAAGTTTATTCTAGGATTGTACTTGTTCCTCTTCTTACGACGACGTTCTCCGGAGTATGGAAATCGCGTTTCTTGATTTCTTCCTCGTTTTGGTTTGAAAATCGGTGGTAAGGTGTACAATTTTTGAATTTCTGCAGGAATACTCCACTCAGATTCATGAGGAACTAAATAAATCGTTTTCTCATATGCCAATCTTCCTGCATATCTTATCTACTAACATCGAATAAGTTATCTTCACCAAAGACGAAGTCTTAAACGATAGCATATAGAGAATTTCTTGAAATCCATTCATAATCTTCTGAATAGCACCCTCCATAGTCAAATTGCACGTTTGTGTACATGTTCTTCAACACCTTCTGTAAATAAAATCAAACAAAATTCATTTATGAATTACACACATTTTTACAATTGTACCTAAATATACCAGTTGTTCCGTTATCTCTGAGAAATACGAATTACTTAATAGTTGTACCTAAATGTACCAGTTGGACAAAAATTGCAGAATTGGTTTATGAAATCAGGTTGCTTTGGGTATTCTCGTTTTCTTCCCATTCAACCCGATTCAAGACAAATATGATAAAATTAATCAATGCATAAACCTAATCATCACTACAAACATGAATACCAACTAAATGTGATACCCAATCAAGCAATTTTCATCTCAAAACAAAATAAATAACTGACTTAGTATTTTTCTTCTTTTTAGCAAGGAAAGAGGAGAGGAGTGGATAAGATACCAGTTAGCAATGGCGGAAGAAAGGAGTGGATGAAAAACCAGGGAGATGGATCAAGCTTTAGGTACAGGAGCAGAGAAGAAGAGAAATCTTAGTTTTTTTTTTTTCGTTGGAGAAGAGGCGACCAGATTTGGTTATGTCTATTTCACCTTTTTTTACAAAAATTATACAACAAAACTTCTAATCCAAATAGAGAATTTGAGTTAAAATTCACAAATGAAACATTCCACTTCAATGAGTGGGTTCCTCATTAAGGGTAAAAAAGAAATTGAACAATATGAGTGGCAATTGGATCAAAAAGTGGTAATACAGATTATGTTTCCTCAAAAATGACTTTTAAAATTGTTACCCCACGTTGCCAGTCTATCCTTTCCCGCCGCCAACAATAACGACACCCCTACACAAAATAAGTTAGCCACTCTCGCAATTATTGTCACCGCCCCGCTAACAGCTCTCAGAGATTAAGAATCTTCTTTTTTTTTCTTTAATTTATCTTTAAGAAAATGTGTAAACAAAGTTACTTCCATAAATAATTAATTAACTAAGTAAGAAAAGTTAAATGGAAGGGAAGAAACCATATGTACATCCAAATTTTTTTCACTTTAACCTTATGTCTAATCTAATTTGTTTTCTTAGCATTGGCGGCAATCTAGATCGGCGCTTCTTCTAAATAAGTTCGGGAATCACTAATCACACAGTTTACATATGTTTTTGGATTATTTTAAATTTCAAAATAAATTAAACATGTATCTTTGAACTCTCTACAATTTGAAAAATTGATTGATATTTCAATATGATTGCAAAATTAATTAAATTACCAAAAGCTTTTTCCTAATTTTGGTTCTTTATAAAAACTGGTTGGTATTATCTTACAATGCAAGTTTCTTACGCTAAGTAACTATTTTGTTTTGACTAGAGAGAACAAACAAGTTTTTCAGGGTTAAACAAACTTCTCTTACTGGTCAAAGTTGAGATTTAGACATTGCAAAGAAAGACATAGTCTTAATTTGACATTTAAACAGATAACAAATGTTTCAATAAGGTCAAGTCCTTGCTTTAAAATAGACAAATCTTTATTTACTAGCTAAAATGTTTGTAGAATATGTAATTGTTCATCTGTTCCATTCATAAAATATTGTAACATAAATTTATACAATTACGTGTTTAATTTTGTATTTGTTTATTAAGCGTAGTCTATATTTGGGTTAATATAGATTAGTAATTGATCGAAAAAAGCAGAAATTGAATTTATCTTCTTGAATTTTACTGTTAATTATCTATATCAAAATATTTCAGAAACAGAGCCAAATCAAAAATTTTACGTAAAGGAGAATACAAATTTCATGACGCTAATTAATTCCTATGATTTATCTCTATCAACATGTTTACAAATTATCCAATAGCAACGAAAATTTTGTTGCCATTTAGTGTGATAGTCATTGGGGTTAAATGGTGAAAATTTCAAAAAATTTAGAACCTAGTGCTTATGAAATTACATTTGAATAATAGAGACCAAAACATAAGCATCAAAAGATTAATTAATTCTGGTTTCCTCCACTAAAAAATTGTTCTCTAAATCCAAACGTAACGTTGCATGCAAATTCAATGCATGGCTCGTAAGAGATAATATTTAATTAAGTGAATTAATTACTATTTAAGTTATGTTGTGAACAACGAGTATTATAGTAACATATGGCCAGGTTTTAGCTTGCGTGAGTACATTTTTATTTTTGTAATTTAGCAAATATTAATGGTTTAATTATATTATACGTACGCAAAATTTGTATATGTTTGGATTTTATTATATGTTCCGTGTACATATACGTATAATTAAAGCACATAAAAAGGATTAACGTTCGTAGTTATAATTTTATGGCGTTGGTTTGTGCATTATTGAGAAAATTACTCTATAGATTAGGATGATTTAGTTTTGTCCTTTTTTAATTTTTGGAGAATTTATTTTACCATTGGAAACTTTTTTATATTTGAGAGTTATAAAGGGTTAATTGTTCTTGTTATGAAGATGTATAAATCTGATCGATTTCACATTACAATCGTTGAATGTGAAGTATATGTACTCGTCACGATGATGCATAAAAAGTTATTTTCTCAATGAAAAAGATTTGATTTATGACTTAAATTTTATCAACAATTATCTGAAAGCAATAATAGGGATTACAACAAAATAGAATCGAATATATGGCACCTTTGTTGTGTTTCCTATCCTAATTCGATTTTAGCTAATCAAAAAAAATAAAAACTCGATTTTAGCCAATCGTTGTTCCACGTAATATGTTAGGAAGTTTAGGGGCTTGAATAAATGAGCTAGATTAAGTTTTTTTTTTTTGACAATCTTACTCTTATAACTAGATCGACAATGTTTGATCAATAGCCAAACCCTATATTCTAAAATCCTTCTTTTTTTTCATTCCCTTTGCATGCATCGGATATGAATCAAACTTTGATGCTGGAAGAATGCTAAAATGATTACTATCACTGGACCACCCGTCTTTGACAGCTAGATTAAGTTTTGTATATCCAATTTTTTTGTTCAACAACTGTAAAATGCACTTTACTATGACTAATTAATCAAAGATTATGTCCTTAGGTAAGACTTTGACGAACCATTTATTTGTTAAGATATAGGAAGATCAATTGTGAGAATACTGTCGCATTCGGATTAGTTGGAAACTTCTATGTACGAACTATTATTTTTTCCTCCTCATTATAATAAATTGTTACCACTGAATTTTTTTAAAAATAAAAAATTGATGTCAGAAATATATTAAAAGCCACGTACTCATAATTATTTACATACAAAGAAAAAAATTAGTAGTTAAAAGTGTTAGGGTTTTGAGGGGTCCCATGCGTTTGTGAAATAATTTGCGTGTCTTAATGTGCTTAAAACTAGTTTTATACCAACAATGAACTACCATATCTACACCTTTATTCTTTTATGAAATATGTAACGGTTTGAAATAATAAATATAAATGTTTTAAATTATTGATTGATTCGGACATGGTCCAATAATGATATAATATGACTATATTATTAATGTGATGTGTATAAGGTTTGAGATGTGTTACTAGTTGACTAGTGAACAGTAATCCATACTATTGTAGGCACTGTCTGTCTCCTTTCTGCATTATGTTAAAATAGTTTTGAGCCAACGTAACACTATAAATTATTAATTATTCTAAAATTATTATTCCAATAGTAAATTACACGATCACACCTCGAAACCCATATATCTATTATTTTAATATTTTTCAGTTGATAACATACATTATACAATAATTTATATAATTTTTCAAACCAAAAATCAAACAAACTACAAAAAAACTATAGTAAAAATTGTCAAAAATTTAGTTTTAATTAAAAACACACAGAAAAAGAACAATATTAATGCTGAATTGTATAAATTTGATATATATATATATATATGTGTATATATACACATTTTGTTTAAGAGATTTTTCTTAGTTCCTCTTGCTCCCGAGTATAACTAATTAAAACAAGGGTGAATTTAGCAAATGGATAATGTGTAATCTGATTTTTATTTCCCGTTTTACTCTTCTAAATTAATAATTTAATATTTTGTTTATACGTATAATATTATAGTTAGCAGTATAATGTTTTGGTTGTACGAATAACAAGTTCAATACATAAAAATTACGAGGAAAATGAAGATGAATAAGAAAGGCTCTTCTCATTATTTGCAACGATAACTACGAAGATAAACATACAACATAAATAAAAACGTGCTAAGTATATTGTTAACAAAGTGGTAAAAAGACAAAATGACAATTCTCAGTAATATAGTCATTCAACTAATTAATGAAGTATCTGTGTTCAATCTTTGCAATTCCCCTTAAAACAATAGTAATACGCTACATGTGTTCGAACCTCCCAATTAAAAAAAAAAATCCAAACTAATATGAGACTTACAGTCTCTTTGAATATTTTTCTCTGTCGTAAATAACTAACTTTTAATCATTTATTAAAATATATATATAAAAAGATTGAGAAACTTACAATTGTCAACATGAATTAGTTGCATCAACTTTTATTCGACACATTGCTTCACAAACTTGAACATCTTCTTCTTCTTCTCCTCTCATCATAATTTCTTGTAGTATAATCAAAGGGCATATTCATAATTTCATTTAATCTTAATTCATAAAAGTCAAAATAACACGTCACAATAAGCTAACTAAGATCTTATTCCGACAACACACAAGACAAACACCAAAGCCTTCTTCTATGTTTATCTATATATAAACCAAACACCAAAACACTTAACCTTATTAACTAAAATCCTCTTCTCTTCTTAATCATTCAATCTTCTTCGATCAATCTCAATGGGAAGATCACCATGTTGTGATGAGAGTGGCTTAAAGAAAGGGCCATGGACACCAGAAGAAGATCAGAAACTTATTAATCATATAAGAAAACATGGTCATGGAAGTTGGAGAGCTCTTCCTAAGCAAGCCGGTTTAAACCGGTGTGGTAAGAGTTGTAGATTGAGATGGACTAATTACTTAAGACCAGACATCAAAAGAGGAAACTTCACTGCTGAGGAAGAACAAACGATCATCAATCTTCATTCTCTTCTCGGAAACAAGTAAATAATCTTACTGTTTATTTTATATTTGATTATATATTATGTTTGAGATCATCAACAAGTGTTACATAAAGAACATCAAGTGTTATGAATTCTTACTTTAATTATTCTTTTTATGCTAAAATTATTGGATTTTTTAATTTATTATATAAAAAATTAAATATAAGATGAAGAAAATTAAAGTACAATATATATGGTAATATTTGATTAATTGGATTTTTAATAATTTTTGTAACTCTTTTTTAGATAAAAATTAATCTTGAGACTCAAATTAAATAAAAGAAGAAGGAAAACAAACTACAATATGGTCGTATTTGATTAAATAGATTTTAATACTTTTTTTTTCGTTTTTTGTGTCTTTTTTATACACAAAATTGACTTTAATCTCTTTTTTCATTAGTCTTATTTATATATTACAGATATGAATAAGTCTAAAAGTGAATAATTTTATATACGTTATATTGTCTATATTTTTGGTTGGTTGAGGTATAGAAGAACTAAAAATAAAAAACCTACTACACTGGAGTTTTCTTGATACATACGTACTCGTCAATGTTTAAGTCTATAATTAATTATCAATCTTTATTAGAGTTTGAAAAACATTATATTATATGAATAATCAAGGCATAACTAATCCACTTTCATATATTTTTTGTATAAAGGTGGTCTTCAATAGCTGGTCATCTTCCAGGAAGAACTGATAACGAAATAAAGAATTATTGGAACACACATATTCGAAAGAAACTTATTCAGATGGGAATCGATCCAGTGACTCATAGACCAAGAACAGATCATCTAAATGTTCTTGCAGCTCTTCCACAACTATTAGCTGCAGCAAATTTCAACAATCTCTTGAATCTAAATCAAAATATACAATTGGATGCAACAAGTGTTGCTAAAGCTCAATTGTTACATAGTATGATTCAAGTCCTTAATACCAACAACAACATAATCTCTTCTTCTTCCTTTGATAATAACCTCTTTGGTCAATCTTCTTTCTTAGAGAATCTACCAAATGTTAGTGAAAATGCTTATGATCAAACCCAAAACCTCTCTCATAAAGACTCAATTCCTAGTTTTGTTCATCAAGATGATCGGAACTCGATTCCATTGTTGATTCCGGCTTCTCCTGATGAGTCTAAGCAAAGTACCCAAATGATGGTCAAGAACAAAGAGATTATGAAGCATAATGATCATACTTCAAATCCTTCATCAACCTCAACGTTTACACAAGATCATCAGCCTTGGTGTGACATCATTGATGATGAAGCAAATGATTCTTATTGGAAAGACATCATAGAGTAAGTTAGCTAGATATCAAATAGCTAGATAAATCATGGCTAGGTTGTGATTTTTTGATTATTTTCGTGACTATTTGATGATTTTTCGTGGTTACTTTTGTAACTGCGACTTAGCACGAATTCTAATAAGTATATTTGTTGTTCTGTTTGCAGACAAACTGGTTCGGAGCCTTGGCCATTTCGTGAATAGAGACCAAAGAAAAATTTTAGCATCATTTGTTTTTTTGTGAATATAGATTTATACATATGTATTGTTAATTAACTTTCATACAATTTGTGTCTTAATTATTTTTCGACTGTGTATACAAAACACATTGATACTGTAAAAAACTGATTTGTAATATATATGTTTGTATTATATTAATCTTTCATTTTAAACTTCAAAAGTTGTATTCGCTAATTAATTAGTAAATTATGGATTATCTTTATTTGTTTCTATATTATCTATTAAGAATTCAAATTTAGTTGAGAATGGTTAAGAAGAAGTGAACTAACAGAGTTTAGAAAATGACACAATCTTATTTTTGTTTGACTTTATAAGAGGAGACAAAAGAGATGTATAATAAATAGATAATAGCATTTTAAACGTCACTATACATTATAAACTATATTTTAAATTATAAAACAAAAATACATAACTAAATATTGATTCACTGAATACTTGAGCAATATTTATACACTAAGTATCACATTTTCTCAAAAGTTGCCATCTTCTATTATTGGTAAGGTGATATTTGTAAGAACAAATGTTTAAATAAAGTATAATTTTAGTCAAAGTATAAAGATAATATTATAATTCCTTAGTTCAAATTAAGCACTCAAAGTTAATTTTTAGTGTTAACGATTGTGACATGAGAAAGACTTAAGTAAAATTTGGAGAAACGTGTGTTAATATACGAACACTTAGTCTGCTCAAAATTTTCTCGAGAAAATAGAAACCTACATTGGACTATAAAGCCTAGTCGGTCGCAATATTATTTTTATTAATTATTAATTATTTCCAAAAACTAACACTATTTTTTGCTTGTGGATATCGATTTGCAGAAAATATAAATGATGTGATCATACTTTATTCTCGAGGATAAAAATAGAAATTAGACTCCGTTTGAAACACACAAAAACCTAAAATTCCATACCATAAATAAGACCGGTTAACCGAAACCTTTTGAACCAAGCCAAAAGAGGAAAGCGGTTCAATATTTTGATTAAATTGTGCCATTCATTACTGTCAAAGACTCTAAATGTTGCATTCAAACCGAATTTTTACGAATATTCGATGATTTCAATTTGGATCATATAGTAATTTTGTAAACAGAATAATCTATATCAATAACCGGATTCAGATAACCAGATTTAAAAGCAAACCCGTCGGTACGTGATTAATTTTAGCCGCATTGGGCCGGTTTGTTGGTTTTGAAGTAAACCACCTTAAAAATACGTCACAATTTATTGGTATATCTTAACCGGTTTCCATCTCATAACAATGTATTGTCTTGTGTTACAATTACAAGAACTCATTATCTCTTAACCAACTCTCGGGATTTTGGTACACAGAAGCACTAGTTAAGATTACCGTAGTTTCTGTTCACATAAGCATATCAGAAACCGGAAATAGAAGGCAAAGCAAACACTTGAAACACAACGTAGGTTTCTTCTTACAAAGTATTCAGAGTTGTACTTAATCCACAGACATGGGATCAGTTATGTTCCTCTGATCTTCCAATGCTGTCCGAATCTCGTCCACCAAAATCTTCTGCTCATCTTCCATTGTGTTCTGCAACTCATCCACCTACATTCCCAAAAATAGTTCACAGTCACAATCACATACACAAATCTTTTGTTTGTGTGATGAAAATTGCAAACTAAGAAGTTCGGTTTTTGACATTACCACATGCAACAGCAAAGCAAATTGCTTCTTCCTTAGCTCAAGCAATCTCCAACTTGCAGTGCTCTCTGCTTCAAGCTCAGCAATCTCTTTCTTCAATTCATATATGACTTTTTCTGTCTCTGACCTAGGCGGTTGCGCAGAGATCAGTTTCCTTATTGTCTCACACTCCTCTTTATGCTGTCTCTCTATTTTACTCTCATCAAGCTGCTTCTTTAGATCTTCAATCTCAGCTTTTGCCTGCATTATTTGCCTTTCTGTCTCATCTTTCACCTCGTGAAAGCTCTCTTTCTCCCTACGGTTTGCTTCTACAACGACCTGGCTCTTCAGAAGCGGGATCTCGAAAGTAGTTAGTTCTTGTAAGAAAGCTTTTGCAAGTCTATTACAATCGTTATAGTTGTCTTCTTCTTTATCCACTTCGAGTACGAAAGAAGTGAACTTCTTCTGAAGTTTCTTCAATGGAGGTTCACCTCGAGTGGTTGTTGTTCGAGTAAGAAGCCGGTTTCTTATGATTTTGTCATCGTCCACCGGATCAAATGCATAATTAGCCTTAGTTGCTACAGTCTCTAATCTACCAGAAATCCTCCTTGCTTTAACTGACATCTCAACTTACTCAAAAACTCTTAATTCACCCCTGCAACAGAGACGCACAAAGAGAATTCAACAACCAAACAATCGAAACCAATTCGCGATATTGCGTTTTCAAAAATATGAAATCTGAAACATTCAAGCTCGAATCAATATAGTAAAACCCTAAACATAAAATATTTTGATGATTTACGCAATAAATCCCTCGAAATTCTTCTTCGTGTCTTCTAAACTTTCATTTCTCAATCTACTTTTAACTAGATTTCCATCAGCGATTCATCATCAAATCTTATCTATTGTTTCACTTATTCGAAAGCAATTTCTCAATCGTAGCATTTATCATGAATTGAACCTAGATTTCTAGTGAGAATGTGAAGTCGATTTTACCGGGACAACTATAAAAATTGGAAAAGATATACTTACTTGAAGTGAACCCAATATCCAGATTCGTCTTCTGCAATTAAAACTCGATCAAAGCAAACCCCTTTTGTTCAACTTTTGATGAACCCTAATTTGACATTCATCTTCCTCCTCACTCCCCCCTTTTTCTTTTTGAGATAAATGCAAGTTATGCAACAGATGCTTTCAACTTATTACAAAATAAACCCTAACCTCTTAAAATATACAAATAAAGCCACATTAGTTTGAAAAATTAAACTACAACCCACAGTTAATTTCTTTTAACAAATTAATTGAACCAAAAGGTCCCAAGCTACATAGAAACTAGTACTTGAATTGTATTTTTACAATACACATGTCTAATTGAGCTATGAAGACACCAAATGTAAGTTCACAAAGTATCATTAAATTTTTTTATTGAGATATAACCAAATGTGTAACAAATGAGAACCATATATTATAACATTATTTAGAATCCAACATACAAATCAATATCACATAATAAAACAAGAATGAACATTTTCATCACTAAACATCTGAGAAGGATAACTATGTTGGATTGAATACTGAGGAGGATAACTAAATATTTTGTATCCATCTTCATTGTTATTATTGCTCTTTTTCTTCTCATCTTTGCCTTTCTCTGTAATTTGACTTATTAGCTCTGCATGTTTTCCAAGTTTTTTCTTAATCTTCTCCACAAGTTTTGGAGGATCCATGATTCCTCGTACGACCACTGTTGACTTTGATCGGTCTGGTTCCACTGTTTGGATACCTTTATAACAAACTCATCATGTATTATACTTTGACCTTTGTAATTATAACTTATAAAATACAATTTATGTTACCTTTTATTTTCTCAATGCCTCTTTTGATTTCATTAACACATCCTTCACAATGCATATTCATTTTTAAAACTGCAGTTTTGATCTGAGGAGTACTATCCTGAAACCAGTCAAAAAATAATATAATTAGTAAATGATGATTGGTATATCAAAATATTTGATCTAATATATCATAATTATAAGTTTTGTTTTTGTTAATCAGCAACTAATCTTCGAGAAAGACAACACTAATGACTAAACTGGCGCCGTATTTTTTTAACAAGACCTATATAAGTCATAATTAATGAGGCCTAACACATAATAAGGCTTAAAACATAACAAGGAAACCTAAGACATAATTTCATTTCATTATAAGTTGTCTCTCTCATGACGAGTAAGAGCATGATTTTATAATCTTATTTTTTTACTTTGTAGATTATTTTTAAAAAACTAATGAATAAAAATAGTTGCTATTATTAGAGAATATAGCAAAAGAAAAAAAAATTATTTCGAGTAGGGCCTTTAGTGACGTTGGACCGACTCTGAAACTATCATAACTTAGTTTCCAGCAAACATCAAACATAAGAACGACATGTTAATATATTGTTCATTAGTCTACGAGGACTTGGTTTATATTTCTAAGTTATAATGTGTATAGATGAGTATACATGCATAAAAATTATATATACTAGAAAACTTACTTCTTTCTTTTGTTGTGGCTCTTTCTTCTGATCTTGTTTAGGATTAGGTTTTGGTGAAATTAGCTCAGCATTTTTACTATATTTTTTTTGAACTCTACGCAGTATCTTCATCGGATCATCAAATTTTCCTGACACAACCACTTTATTGTTCCCAATCTCTGTCTTAACTTGTTCAACCCCTAAAAAAAGAGATCAATACTTAGAATAATTCTAATTAAAGAGGAGAAAATAAGGTAATAATGTTTCATGTAATTGAAAATATTACCATCATAACTCCTCAAGCAATGAGAGACTTGTGAAGCACATCCTTCACAGTGCATGTAAACCTTCAGAATAATTTCTTTACATTGATTCTTTTTATCAGGCTTCTCAACTGATGAATCTCCATTTTTCTGGTTCTTTGTCTCATTAGACTTGTTATTTGATTCTCCATTTTTCAGGTTCTTTGTCTGATCTTGAGATTTGTTATGTGATTCGTTATTCTGCTTGCTCTTTAGTACAAATCCCAAACAAAATTATATATGTTTATATAATTTTACTTAACAAATAGAATCACTAAAGATAAAAATTCACATACCTTTCCCATAACGATGTTTTCTCTTTTGTAGAACAAGTACAATGCAGAAGTTGAACAATGAGACTATATATAAGGGTTAGGGAAGTTTTCATGACAAAATGATTCATTTCTCTGTTTGGATGATCATATTTTCTACAATAAATAATAATTATAGTCACTAATGATTTTATATCAGTTTTTAAGATGATTAAGAGACAACTAATTAATGTTTGAATTAAATTATATATCAATTGAAACTTTTGTAACTTCTTAATCATTACTTAAATTTTCTAAATTCATGAATAGCAAATCTTCAAGTTTTTTCAAATACTTATTCGTAAAATTTTTTGATTATAACACAGAGATCAGTTTAGGACAATTTTTTGGTTAAGTAGTTAATTCTATTTATGATGCATTCCTCACAATAGTTTGATTCTAGGAATCGCGCAATCCCCACTTGATAAAGTAAAATCTTAAGATAGATTTGAGGTATTAATCGAATCTTATCGATTCAGTAACAACGGATCGGTCCATTTCAGTTTTGATATTAGATATTTAATAAAACATATTATAAATATATCCTTAACAAAGATCCTTTTTTGTCATAATAATTAAGGTTAAAAAGCTTTATAACATGTAATAATTAACGGTTACATAGGAGTCCAACAAGATTTGGTTTTAGGGTCCCAAATAGAAGGAATCAAGTATTTCAAGTGGTTAATTCCATGTGAATTAAAAGCTCCACCAGTTAACGGGTCAACCCGAATTCTACCGGTAAAACCCGGAAATGCATTGGATCCAAACACTCTAAAGCACTTGGTTGCAGGGTCGAGAATATCCTTTGAAGAACGGTGGATTTGATCAGCACTATACGGTGTCGTCTCAGGTTTGAATAAAGATTCAATTAGAGCTGGATTGGTGGCTATGTCTGCTAAACCGGTGGCTAACTGAATAACCAATGCGTCGGCTCCGACTTCGCCACTTGGTGGTTGATATGTCATGCCACGTGGACCTTTATCTGCGGTGTGGAACGGCCAAGCACATTCTCCGGGACATTGAACCTCCGGATTACTCACCATTATGTATGGTTGTTCTTTCTTTTTACCTGCATGGCAATTACATCAAATTATTTTTTTTGTTCAAAGATCAAATATTTTAATAAAAATCGTTTTCGACTAATTCCCAGACCTAAATCCGAGTGTATTAAACAAACAACAGATAGACTGTTGGCGGTTTTTTCTTTTTTCTTTTCTTTTTCTTTCATCTAAATTATATTAAAATCAAGATGAAATACATTCTTCGAGTAAAAAAGTCGACGAAAATTAAGATTTCTCGAGAAACTAGGCCCAAACAAGAGAACTATAAAATAAAACCTTGAATGACTAGATTAAAACATTTAGATATAGACTCAAAAATTCTGTTAACCCAATTATGATAACCGAAAGCTACCACTATCTACCCGAAACCTAAAATGATTATGCGGTTTAAGCGGTCGAATTTTTAAAAATAGGAATTTTCAAACAAATAACTTTATAAAATAATAATTACTAATTTTTGAGTTCAACCTAAAAAATGATGTTTAAAAGATTTACGCTCCAAATAGCGTTTAATCTAGTGGCAAATGGTAAGTTTAAGGCAGGCGCACTTGCATGTCTAGGGATCGAATTCTACCGCTTACATTATGCAGAAACTTGACTAATAAACCGAGCAATGTTGGAAAAAAAAATATATTTACCGCCTAAACCCTTATTAATCATCTAGCTTTTTAGGTTTTAGGTGGAAAGTAACCACCGACGTGAAGTCTATCATTTTTTTGAATTCATTGCTAAATAGTATAACCTAACCTACACAACTATTTGGAAATATGATTGGATTAACGAGAAGAAAGCCAAACCTTTAAGATCATTGATGGTAAGAGAGTAACGTTGGCAAGTATCGTTACAAAACCCTACACCAAGAGCCCTAACTTCAGCCGCAAGAAATACAACGGGCACCACTTTGGACATATTTCCGGTGGCTGTTTCAACAAGTTTCTCACCATTTTCGACTGTTAATTCCTTTCCATACGTCATCTTCTCATCCACATAACTCCGGACAATCTTTACCTTAATTCTTGGAGCTACGGTTTTGTTTTTACTCTTTTGTCGGTAAATATCCTTCACCTCAAACCTCTCTAGGTAACTCTCCACCACTTTCCACCATGACGATACTTTAGGGTCAAGACCTTCCTTGGCATCGAAGTTAAGTGATTCTATGAAATCACGAACCCTTTCTTTTTGAACAGGCGTGAAATTGCCATACCAAAGTAAAGAAAGATCTAAGGTTCCGTTTGGGATTTGTGCAGGTGATTCACTTGAAAGACAAAGAGGTGCTAGGAGGAGGAATGTAATGACGGATATGGAGGAGGAAGATGAAGAAGAAACCGCCATTGCCACAGCCTGAAATCCTTGTTTCTTTTTCTTTTGGCCTTTGATGGGGTTTTTTTAGGCTTTATTTTTTGAGGTTTGTAAACGAACTCTGTTTTGTTTAAGCTATTTTTTGACATTGCAAGCTGGTTCTTGATTGTTTTTTTGTTTTTTCCGGATAATTTGCTAATGAAGCAAAAGAGCTATTTTCAACAAAACTATTTTATCAAGGGTCGTGAAAAAGGCTAAAAATTTAAATTGTTACAATGAGAAACCAAATAAATCGAAATTATAGTGTAAATTATAGGAGTTCCCCATCCTTTCCCCACCCGAGTTCGACTTAAGAGACATTTGCCCATGTAATATTACTAGGGGTTTAGGAGGATTTGGATCGGTCTTGTCAATCCAACTATTAATAAAAAAATTAAAGGAGTTCATAACCGGATGATAAACCGGGATTTGGTTTGGTTTGCTTGGGTAAGACGCAATCGGTATCTTTGCAATTCAGCCGTTTCAAACCTTTCTCTTCCTTCTTTGTCAGCTTTGATCCCACTGATTTGATTCCACTCTTAATATAATTCACAACAAACATCGCCATTTCTCTGCAGATTGAAGCAAATTGTTCTAAACCATTAATACAGATGTTAAGAGAATCAAAAGACTTGATTTGTGTGTAATCTCCTTACAAGGGTGAGCAAGGAGATCGAGAGCCATTGATGAAGTAGACAAACAAGAAAGCATCAAACTGCTGTCTGTTGATTAGATAGAATCCATTTAGTCTTCTTACACATCTGAACATCAATCTTTTGTACAAACCAATCGCAGGATTGTTGTGTGTAATCACATGAAGGTAAACTCCTCGACACATCGATAAACCAGAAGCATATTTAATCACCTCACTTATAAGTGACATTGCTGACAAAAATCAAAGTTGCAGAAAAACATCAGAAAACATAAAAAGCCATACATATACAATTTGTTTCAGAGATTAGTTGATATAAGAGTCATACCTATTCCACGATTTCGATATGTTTCCACAACTCCGAGTGTCAAGATGTAAATCAAAGTCTCTTCTCCTTTAAAGGAATCGTAGCATATTAGATCATCTATCTGTGCAAGACACAGAAACCATCTTCCAGCTGATGAAGATAGATATAAGAAATGAAAAACAGCACTTGACTTGTTGCATTACCGATAAATAGTTTACTCGATTAGCTAGTAGAGACTGTTTGAAACCCATGATTCAATCATATTGACTTAAATCAGTATTACAAGCTACTCAAGCTCTAAAGATATCTTCACAATTGTACCACTTTGCAACAAAATAACGAACCAACTCAAATCCACAAACCTTATGGAACNTAAACCTTATGGAACTTAATCACCAGTACTAAACTATTATTTCAAGACCTTGCAAGACCATTTCTTATGATTACAGAGCAAAGAGAGCTCTAGTTTCCTGAGTATAATTTCAAACCATTCTAAAACCATAAATATTGTGAACTAATTCA
>OVAX01002451.1:0-29341 GCA_900406405.1 Lepidium africanum
AATATGGGTGCAAAATTAACTATGTTAGAGCTATGAAATATGCTAAAATGTATACACATCAGACATCATGCTGGATCGAGAGAGATTTTGAGCAAATCCGGGTGACAATGCTTGGATAACTACTAACCTTGCTGGCCGGGCTGGCCAGTCCCATTTTCAGGTGGTAGAAGAAGAACTTGCTCGTGTTAAAGACGAGTTGAAGCTGGAACTGGAGAACGTCCTGAAACTGGCTAAGCAAAATGCGGCTCTCACCGAGTCGCTGAACTGTGTTGAAACCGACAGGAACAACGCTTCGAGGGCCACCGAGAAGGCGAATGACAAGGTGCAAGGCTTCCAGATCGAGTTAGACTCCATAAAGGAAAATTTTGACCTCCGACTTCACCAGGTTCTCATCTCAAAGAAAAAGAAGACTTTTCAAAGTCTTTATGACCAACTAATCGGGCGCTTTGAGAGGATGACCTCTCGGTTTCACGATCTTGATGCCAACTTGGAGGTCCGACTGACCTATGCTCAATATATCAGTTCGGAAAATGTTCTTCGTCTACTCTCGTGCCGAGGGGTCAACAATCCTTTGGAGGTCTCGGATCACGTGAACTCCGAGTTGGCTAAGTTCAAAGAAATTTTCAACAGGGAGAACCTGACGGTGCTTCTTCTTAAAGATTTGGTCATCCCGGTTTTCGAGACGGGCTAGGCTTCCAATGTCGGTGGTGAGATTGGATTCACAGAAGCATATTAATTTTGCTTTGTCCAGAATTTTTAGCCAGTTTTGTTTTGGCTTTTTCAGGCTCATCTCTTTTTGCTCTTGTAATCGGCTTCTTTTTCAGACTCATCTCTTGTTGCTCTTATAATTAGTAGGTTTTTAGGGTCATCTCTTGTTGCTCTTGTAATCGGCATCTGTCTTGTAATTATTTTCTGTCTAATGAACAATGTT
Source organism: Lepidium africanum (assembly GCA_900406405.1). Lineage (NCBI taxonomy): Eukaryota > Viridiplantae > Streptophyta > Magnoliopsida > Brassicales > Brassicaceae > Lepidium > Lepidium africanum. The sequence continues at coordinate 932 of OVAX01002451.1, forward strand.
ATTTTTTGAATGAAATATAATATTCAAAGTTGTTTATGACTTCAAAGTCGGAAAAAATGGAAATAAAACAAGAGATTGACTTGGAATTTCAGTATAAAAATAAAAGAAAGATGAAGTTTTATTCCGAGATCTATTCTTGTTTATGCGCGATAGCTAAGTTTCTAGTTTGAGAGTTAGATCTCGTGTTTTGGGAAGAGAAGTTTTGCTGTTTTGGCTCTTAAAGCTAAGCTTATAAGACTCAATTTAAGCTTTAGTTAATAGTTTTGATCTCGGAAATTGTACTTCATCTTAGTGGGAAATGAATCAAAGTTTTTCTGCACAAAACTGACTTTTTGTATAAAGAAAAATTTTTGACCTTTTGTACGAAACTATGTTTCGTCTTTTATAATGAATCTGTACAAAACTATGTTTTGTTATCGTCCAGAATTTCTTTTCGGTTTTCTGTACAAAACTATGTTTTGATGTCATCGAGAATTTGTTCTCTGTTTTCTGTACAAAACTATGTTTTGATGTCATCGAGAATTTAATCATGGCTATCTGTACAAAATTATGTTTTGTTGTCATCAAGAATTTAATATCGGCTATCTGTACAAAACTATGTTTCATGTTTTGGGTGAGAATCAAATCTCGGCTAATCTGTACAAAACTATGTTTTGTCTTTTGCGAGAATGAATCTGGAATTTCTGTACGAAACTATGTTTTGTCTTTTAGGTGAGAATTTAATCTTGGCTAATCTGTACAAAATTATGTCTTTTGTGAGAACGAGTCCCGACTTTCTATACGAAACTATGTTTCCTCATTTTGGCGAGAATTTTATTCTTGATTTTTGCAAGTTGGGGTATAGACCCCTAATCTCTTTTTTTTTGCCGAGTCCGAGATGGAGCCTTATAAAAATTTTATTTAGTTTTAGCTGCACCCGAAGGTTACCGACGTACCCCAAAGGGATCAAGCCGAAACTTGGTTCTGATTACATTATTAAGTAACTAGAGATGCATCAAGTAATGCATCTAAGACGCCGAGTTGGCGTGTCTTCAATAGTAGTATCACTTTAAGTTGATGGAGTTCCAACTTCATGGAACCATCTCTCCTTCAATAGTTGTGATTTCGTATACTCCAGGTTTCACGAGTTTACAGATAATGTAGGGTCCTTCCCAGTTGGCAACGAGTTTCCCCACGTTTAGTTCAGCTGTGTTCTCAAACACTTTTTGGAGTACTAAGTCTTTGAGTGCAAAGAGCTGCCCTTGGACTTTCTTATTGTAGTACTTTGCGGCTTGTTGCTAATAGTTTTGCACTCAGAGTAGTGCATCATCTCGCTGTTCTTCTAAGTTGTCAATGTTAGTTTCTATTGCTTCATTGTTAGAACTTTCATTTGATATACCTCATTTTTGTCAGTTTTAAGCTCATTAATTCGCATGTTTTCAGAGTCTTTGTTTTCATTTTAGAGTCTTTTTAGGTGGAAAACTGGTTTAATTTGGATTATACCCACTGAGCATGGATTGGAACGAATCGGAGCAGTTTCTGGAATTTCAGCAGAAGAATACTGATCGATCGATAAACACCTTGATTGATCGATTACTCTCCTTCGTGGGAGCTGTGTACGACCTGCAGATTGACCTTTTACCCAAGGATCAGCCGATCAAGCTGTTCGAAGGATAATGCGCCCGACCTGGAGATCGACCATGTTCACTTGGAGAATGACCATTTAACATTGATCGATCGATCAATGCCTTGATCGATCGATCCTCGAAGCTGTGAGGAATAAACCTAAATTTTCCTATTTTGTACCTGCGAGTTTTATGACCTATAAAAACCAATTTTATTTGCAACAAAGAGAACTCTTTAGTGACGACATAGACCTTTTGTAACTTTTAGGGAGAAGATCTCTTCCTCCTCAACTCCTTGGAGAAGATTTCTGAAACCTTTTCGCTTTTAATTCAGTTTATTTATTTTTATCTATTCTTCTTCTTTATTTGTTCTTTGCTTTATGCTTGAGTAGTTTCTTATCATGTTTAGGCTTTTCTAGGGAATTAGGAATCAATGATTTAGGAACAAATAGGGTTCGATGATAAGTGTTCTCCGTTTATTACTGAGTGTAATGCCTAAATTAGCCTGATCATCTAGTCTCTGATATTAGGTTGTTTAACTTTCCAAAAGCCTGTTAAGCGCCTGAACTAGCATAGATGAGTAAGTAGTCCTGAACCAATGACAGTTGATGTTAAGGCTAGTTGTGGACCTATTAGACCAATTCGTTAATGCATATTTACATCATAGGACCAACGACAGTTTGGAGCACCAGGTTGATAAACATAGTAGTAGGCACCACGACAATGGGTTTTCTAGAATTCTATGTCTAAGTCGATAATTGTTTTAATGTATGCCCTGAATATATTTCCTGATTTGATTTCCTGATCTTGATGAATTCCCGATGCCTGATTACTTTTTAGTATTGAGTTTAAATAGTTTAAGTTGTTAGCTTTCATCATCTATTTAATCGTTTTGACTTAGCTTGAATTAGAGTTGAATAATCAATAGTGTAATCCTTGGTTCTTTCTGAATTTGATCCCTAAGTAATACTACATCGCTGTGCACTTACAATAGATTCATAGGATTAAAACCTGATTGTATCATCATTCTCGGGGGAATGTTCTCGGTGTAAATTCAGAATCATTGCTTATATTGGGGCCATTGCCTCCATTCTGTAAGATAGAGAGAAAGGGGTGCATCAATTGAACGTCTTGTTGCAATCCGATGTGACCATAGTACTCTATCTAACTCGTCAGACCAGTTCCCTTTCTTGTCCGTAAGCCTTTTCTTAATTCCATCCAATATCTGCTTGTTCATTGCCACGGCTTGCCCATTTCCTTGCGGATTCCACGGAGTAGACTTACTAACTCGGATATTCCATCTAAAGCAAAAATTAGTAAACTTTGCCGAGATGAATGGAGGCACGTTGTCGATAACAATCTCGTAAGGTAGTTCATGTCGGTAGATGATGTTTTTTAACACGAACTTGACCACGTCGTTATCCTTAATGTGAGAATAAGCTTCAGTTTAACCCACTTAGAGAATTAATCGGTCATTACAAGCATAAAACGTTTTTGCCGAGAGGCCAGTAAATGACCGATTATATCCATTGCCCAACACATAAACAGATATAGCATGATTGATGAGGTTAACTCTTTTATTGGAGCATGGATTATGTGTCCATGTTCCTGACATTTGTCACACTTGGCCGTATATTGCTTGCAATCTTGTGCCATTGTTGGTAAAAAGTATCCGAGAGTTCGGATCTTATGCATAAGTGATCTTCCGCTATTATGCTTTCCTCCGGATCCTTCATGCGTTTCTCATATAACTTCGGCCATCTTGTCACCATGGATACAAGTGAGTAGGGTTTCGTTTGTGCTGCACTGATACAACTTTCCATCAACTTGCACATGAAAGCACACTTAGCCTTAAGTCATCGCGTAGTCCATCTATCTTTCGGAGCTTCTCCATCTATGATGTATGCAAGAATTTCATCTCTATAATCGATCTTCTTTCCTCCGGATTGTGAGATGTCCGACATTTTGGTATCAAGTTCATCCGTTGTGTTGGTAATTGTCAAGACGAGATCAAGGTCTCCTTTTGGTAAGCTGATACTCGGTTGATCTATGCTTTCAACTGGTATAACTCGTCTTTGAATAGGGTATGTTGTGGATGCTAGAAGCCGCTAAGGCATCAATCGAAGTATTCTATGGTCATTCTTTGTATCATAGCCTCCATTGACTTGGTTGACTACCAACTAGGAATCACAATAACATTCGACTTCAGTTGCTCCGATTTCCTTGGCTAATCGGATCCTTACGATCAATGCTTCGTACTCAACTTCATTATTTGATCCTAGGGAGGCAAGTCGGAATGACTGCCTCAAGACTTCTCCAGTTGACTTTCTAGTCGGATCCCAACTCCGGAGCCGTGTTGAGAAGATGATCCGTCAACAAAAAGTTTCAGGTTTGAAGAACTTTGTCCAACTCCAAAGGTTCCAAGTCAGCAAGAACTTGTGATTTTTCACTTGTTCTTCCTTTAAACTCGATGTCGTACTCACTTAGCTCAATAGCCCACTTAGTTAATCTTCCGGATTGGTTTAAGCTATGCAGTATTGTTCACAACGGATGGTTGGTGAGCACGATGATGGAGTGAGGTACCGACACTCTGGTCCGTCGAGAGACTTACTAGTGTAGAATATCGGATGTTGTGTTCCTCAATCTTTCTAAACGAGTACGATGCCTACCGCCGATACCGAGACTGCGATATATATAAGTAAAGCGGTTCTCCGTCTTCAATCTTGGCCAAAATTGGTGGAGTTGACAGATATTGTTTTAACTCGGAAAAGGCATTTTCACACTCTTCATCCCACTTGAAGTCTTTCTTTCCTCATAATAGTTGGTAAAACAGAAGACACTTGTCTGTTGGCCAAGAGATAAATCGGTTCAATGTGGTAATTCTGGTAGTTAGCCGTTGGACTTTTCATTTATTTTTTGGCAAAAACAGCTCTTGGATTGCCTTGATCTGGTTTGGATTTTCTTTGATCCCTCTTTGTGTGACTATGTAACTGAGAAACTCTCCCGAGGCTACTCTGAATGTGCACTTGCTGGGTTGAGTTTCATCTAATACTCGTTCAAAGTTTTGAAGCAACGTGCTAAGTGATCTACTTGATCTTTAGCTTTTTGTGACTTGACCAACATGTCTTCTACGTAGACTTCCATTTTTTGACCGAGTCGGTCGGCAAATATCTAGTTTACCAAACGTTGGTAAGTTGCGTCTGCATTCTTCAAACTGAGTGGTTTGACTTTGTAGCATTAAGTTCGTCGTTCTGTTATAAACAAAGTTTTCTCGATTTCGCCGAGATGCATCCTGATCTAATTATATCCCGAGAACACATCCATAAATGAGAGAAGCTCGTTTCTTGTTGTTGTCTCGATAATTTGGTCAATATTGGATAAAGAGAAGCTATGCTTTGGGAAAGCCTTGTTCAAGTTGGTAAAATCAACGTAGACTCGCCACTTTCCGTTTTTCTTTGGCACTACGACTGGATTAGCCAACCATTTCGGATATTTTACTTCAAAAATAGATCCAACATCAATTAGCTTATTGACTTCGTCTACCACGGCTTTCGTCCTCTCAGAACCCAACTTTCACCTTTTCAGCTTGATTGGCTTGTATGTCAGATCGACATTCAATCTGTGGCTTGCTACCTTCAATTGATTCCAGGCATATCCTTGACTATCCATGCGAACGTTGTCACGTTTTGTTCTAGAATTTGAATCAACTTCTCTCGAATAGGCTTGCTCAAGTTGACTCCAATGTTCACACACTTTGTCGAGTCTGTTAAGTTGATGTTGATGAGCTCAATAGTTGATTAATTTGGCTTTTCGAGAACGGGAGGCTCCAAGATGATTTAACCACTAACTAATGTCGTGATCATACATGACTTATTTCGTAGTTTCAATTCGGTAATGAAACAAGTCCGAGACATCTTCCGATCTCCCCGAAGCGTGTAAACTCCTTCACTAGTTGGAATTTTTATGCATTGATGATAGCTTGAGGGAATAGATTTCATTGCGTGAATCCATGGTGTTCCTAAGATCATGTTGTAAATCGGTGGTTTGTCTACCACCAAAATTTTGATCCACCTCGTAATTTAGCTACTCAGATGGCTAGTTTGACTGTTCCCATCGCATGGATTGGGCTTCCATCGAATGCAGTCAACGTTCTATCAACCGGTTTAAGTCTGACATCTGGTAGTGTCATCTTAACCAACGTCTTTTGGACGATTAAATTCACTGAACTTCCAGTGTAGATAAGTATTCGAGATACATCACAGCCGACAACTCGAAGCTTGACGACTAGCGGGTTGTTATGCGGAAAGCATACTCCTTCAATATCCTTTAGTATAATTTCGCATGTGAGGGGTTATTTCTTGGTTTCGTCTAGTCATTAATAACTTGATTATTTTTATGTGAATGTTATTTCAGAGTCCATCATTCCTAGGTTTTGAGTGGCTGGTTCGAGGTTGACTACAGCTACAACCTTCCGCTCGTACTTCTTTATTGGTCTTATCGAGTCATCACAGAATTGTAGCCCTACCATGATTACACTGATAAGAACTCTCAAAGACCCTGACTCGGTAGTCTCCGCTTCTTGCTTTAGTTGTTTAGACTTTTCCTTGGTGTCACTATCCTGGTTTGCTGCTTTGTAAGCTGCATCTCGCAATTTGGCTTCTCTTCGCTTTTGCGCTTTAAACTTTTGAGTCACTTCTTCCGAGACATTCAACTCTCCTTTGTTGAATTTCTCGGCAAGTAATTTATGCAATTGTTTACACTTTGGAGTCGAATGACCTGCTCTATTGTGGAATGCATAATACTCGTTCTGGTTGTAAGTATTGTTTAATTGTTTCTTGCGGGCTGGACTGTCAGTTTCCCCGACTTGAAAAGTCGTAGCCGAGTTTGCTTTACCTCTGTAATTATGCTATCTCGGCTCATGGTACTCCTCCTTAGATTCTTTCACTCCCGAATCTCGCTGAGTCTTTTGAGATTTTGCAAGGATCTGCTTCTCCTCAACGTACTTTGCATACCTCGCCGCTCTAAAAAGAGCATCTGAGATCGTGGTTGGCTGATTTACGAAAAGATCACTTCGCAAGGCTTTGTCGCTCACCATCCCGGTTCTTAGGGTCTTGATCGCCATGTCGTCGCTGACTTTAGCCTTTGTCAGGATTTTCTAGAACACCCGAGATATGACTTTAAAGACTCGTCGAATCCTTGCTATAAAGATCGTAGTTATGCTTTCGAAGTGTCTTGGTTGATGAACATGGCATATTGCTTCATGAACAGCTCAACAAGTTGATGGAAGCTCTCAATCGATCCTGTTGGCAACTTGGAGAACCACACCAATGTGTCACCGATTAAGTTCTCGACAAAGAGTTGACAGTATGCTGCATCCTCTTGATCCAGATGGTAACTCGTTCCACCCATCATGACGTTTAATGCACTCATGAACTCCAACAGGTCAATAGTTCTATCATATGAAGGACAACATAGTCTCGGTCCTCAGTTTACCGAGACTCTCTTCCATTTTGGCGAAAATGGAGAATTATGATCTTGTGCAAGGATTCGTCCAATCTCTGGTGCCGAGCTGGTTGTTTAATGGAATTGTGACCTCATGTCTTCCATCATCCTAAAGAAGGTTACCGCGTCCAATGTCGCTGGTACTTGTTGCAATGGGGCGGGTTGCATCACAGATTGTCCTAACCTCGAGATGTTGGTGGGATGTGGACTCGGCATGTTTCCAAATATATTCCTTTGCACACTGGCCAATATTTCCTCGTTTGGCATGTTGGTTTGTGCAAAAGGAAGGCCACTCCCATTTACCCTAGACTCGAGTCTGTCGAATCTTTCGGTATTTCTTCGGTCTGTTGCTTCGTGTATCGCTATCAAGTTACGCACCATGGTCTCGAGTGATGGTGGCCCTGCATATGGCCATGGGAGTACAGTGACTTCTCAAGATTTCTCTCGATTGTCCTCCCGAGTTTAAACAGAGTTCAAAGTTGATCTGAGTGTCTGATCGATTTGTTCCTAGAGGTTAGTATATCTCCTTTCTGGCGAGTTGATGGTGACTTCGTTTTCAGCCATCCTGCTTGCTGGCTTTCACTTCTTTCTCCTATGTAAAGAAGTTCTCCAATGTCTTCCCCACGGACGGCGCCAACTATTCGAGCATGATTTGGCACAAGGTACAAAATCCGGCTCTGAGATTATAGAGGAAAGATGGGCAAGGATTCTGATCAATATGGAGAAGAAGAAGATTGCCAAAAGTAAGAATGTTGAGTTCAATTGTATTGCTTAGTGTGTAATGACAAAAAGTCGATCCTCCTTTTCAAAGGATCTGCTCCTCTATTTATAGATCATAGAGGCGGTTACAAAATAGATTGAAAACAGAAAAGATTACAATTCTGTTTAGATTTGACATTATCCAAAGATCTTTGTTATTTTTTCAGAAAATTTCCAAGTGGGAACAGGAAAATTTCCATTTCTTTGCTTAATGACGTGTTGTCTGACTTCCTTCTTGTTTAGCACGTTTTCGAGAAGGAATTCTTCCCAGTTGACAGCAGATGTCATAGATAAAACTCCAAAGGTCTTGCTGAGTTCAAGACTTAGGATTTCTTGTCTATTGTTTCCTATGGACCGAAGTATGATCTCAGGTCCACCTCCAACAATATTGACTGAGACTGAGACTAGTTTTTGGAATAGTTTCTGGTTTTTGTTTTTTGAAAGCCCACTTTTTAGCCAATCATGATTTTGCAAAACAGTTTTTCATAATCTCAACATTGATTTTACATGATATCTCATCATTCAAGTTTTTGGTTTTTTTTGTTTTTCTAAAAATTGGAAAGAAACTAGTTTTTGAGAAATGCTAGTTTTCCTAAAAACTGGTTTCAAAATCAACTTTGTTTTATCCAAAAACCAAAAAGCAACATTTTTTTTATTCTTACAAACATAAATTAAAATGCAAATACTAGAAACAAAATCAAAATCTAAAAACCAAAAACCAAAATCCAAAAACTAAAAATCAAAACCAAAAAGTGACTTAGTATTCATTAAAAAAAAAAGAATTGATTATATTAGTCATTATGAATTAATTAATAAAAATATAATGATTGTTTATTTTTTTACAGGTTGAATATATGTAAATTAGTTAGTGTTTTTTTTTTTGTCCTTTAAAATAATAAGTGTTGAAGCACATGTGAGAATATCTCACTTTTGTCATTTACTTGTTCTCTTTCTCTTTTTTTGTAGACATCAATTTTCCTTTTTGACTAAAATTTCGCGACTTGAGGTTTTATCCATTGTCAGTGAAATTCACTGCTTTATCATAAAACTACTCCCTTTCCTATAATCTTTGTTTTTTTTTCTCTTTAATTCTTCTGGAATTTTGATTTGGAAGGGTTGTCTGATCAAATAAATTGATCTATTTCTCTTTGTTGGTAAGATGGGTCTGGAGAAAATTGATGTTGTTAAAACTAAGGGAAATTGTAAATCGAAGAAATCTAAAGAGAGTGATAAGAGGAAGATGAAGAAGAAGAAGAGAAAAACAATGGTGATGATAACAGTAGAGATGAGAAAGAAGAAGCAAGTGGGTATTGAGTCGAATTTAGGTTTATAATTGGTTGCATATCTTCGAAATTAGACTTTGATGCTTCTTCTTTTTCGTATTCTTTTTATGGCAATGCTAGCACCAGTAATCTAATTCTCTCTAAAGTTCTCCTTGATTGTTCCAATTTGATTTCTGAGTCTGAGTCTCGAGAAATGAGAGCCCTTTTGAGTGTTGTTTCAAAAATGAAGGGAAAATACTTTCCGTTGAAAAAAAAAAATTTTGTTGTGGATTTTGTTTCTATAATTATTTTCTCAACTATATATTTCCATCTAGGGTTTTTTATTTAAATTTTATTAACGATTTGTGAAAAATTCACGTGATACTTGTGATTTAGCCCTTTTGTAAAATTATTTGTTTTCGGAGTTTTGCCCATTTGATTATATATTACTTTCTCCTTGAATCTGACTATTGTGGGATTTTTATAAAGATTTGTTCTTTCTTTGTTAGTTACAACAATTGAAAGTAAGTCAGAAATGAGAAATCAAATGATCAACAAGTTGGTCTAATTTCCTCCACAACAACAACTAGCAATGCAGATTGCTCTTCTTCAACTCCAATGATCAGCAAAGAACTTACGATTTCTTCTCACCTTAAGAAGTTTACTTTCAATGATCTTAAGCTAGCTACTAGAAATTTCAGACTAGAAAATCTTCTTGGTGAAGGTGATTTTGGTTGTGTCTTTAAAGGATGGATTGAAGAAACTGGAACTGCTCATGTTAAACCTGATATTGGCCTTACAGTTGCAGTCAAAATCTTAAACCCTGATGGACTTCAAGGTCACAAAGAATGGCTTGTAAAAAAAAACACTTTTCTTCAATTTCTTTTGTTTTGATCTCTCTCATCTCTTTTAATTGATTCCTACTTATTGCAATTGCAGGCTGAGATTAATTTCCTTGGTAACCTTCTCCATCCAAATCTAGTTAAGTTGGTTGGTTGTTGCATTGAAGAAGATCAAAGGCTGCTTGTGTATGAGTTTATGCCTCGAGGAAGTTTGGAAAATCACCTTTGCAAGAAGTATGTGTACCCACACAACCTTATAGATCAAACCAGTTTAAAGTTATCAATTTTTAATCTTTCTTTCGATAGGTTCTTGTGCTTTTATGTTCAAAGGGTCTTTGCATCTTCCTTGGTCCATCCGGATGAAGAGTGCATTAGGTGCTGCAAAAGGTCTCAGTTTCCTCCATGAAGAAGCTTTCAAACATGTTATAAATCGAGATTAACATCAAACATTTTACTTGATGCGGTATGTATCTTACTCCTTACCCTCGACATCTTGTATTTGCTTTGCTTCTAACAATTTTAATCGATATTTCTTTTTGTTCATGACTAAAATGCAAAACTATTGGATTTTGGACTTGCCAAAGATGCTCCCGATGAAGGCAAAACCCATTTTTCTACTTATGGATACATATGGATACGCGGCTCCCGAGTATGTTATGATTGGTGAGTCCTCTTTGGTTTCATCCACTTTCTTTGGTTTGAAATATCAAATGTTTACATCTTTGTTGATTTGCTTTTTATTAAACTCGTGAAGGTAACTTGACATCAAAGAGCGATGTATATAGTTACGGGGTTGTTCTTCTTGAGATGCTGAGTGGACGATGATCTATGGACAAAAACCGCCCTAACGGTGAGCACAACTTGGTGGAATGGGCAAGACCTCATCTCCTTGATAAAGGAAGGTTTTAGATGTTGGGCCATTTTCCATAAAAGTGCTCAAAAAGTGATTTAGCTTGCTGCACAATGTCTTAGCCATGACCCCAAGATTAGGCCAAAGATGAGTGATATTGTCGAAGCACTTAAACCACTTCCGCATCTAAAAGATATGGCTAGCTCTTCTTACGAATTTCAGACAATGCAAGCAGAACATTTGAAAAATGGGTCTGGTCGATTTTAGAGCAGAACCGGATTTGGTTCAAGAAACAGGCAACACCAACCTGTGTTTTGTACACTGTCTAGTACTCATGGTTCTTTGCCTTATCGACATCAAATTCCTTCTCCAAACCCTAAAACAGCAACTACGTATCTCTTGAGTGGACAAAGGCACAACAAACAAAGCCTAAAGGCTCAAGCTTTAGTCGTTTTGAAGCAGCAAAGAGATATTATTAACTGATGTTATGGTAACTCTTTAATAGATTATTGTAAAAATGACAGAGAACGGTTAATCCAATTGGTAGATGATTTTGTTTGACAGAGAATTCTATGCAATTCGACCTTTCATTCATTGTTGATGCAGTCTAGTCAATTGTTTTGATTATTATATAGAATAATTTACACCAAATGTTATCTTTTAATTAAAAAATTACACCAAATGCCATCAATTTACAACTCCTGACTTTTGGCATAAAATCAGATTTTGTGGCATAGGTGAAATGTCAAACGTTACCCTGAAGTTTGGTCAAAAAAGGCGGCAGTCATATGTGTTAAACGTTCATGGCGGACAGCAATATCCCGACCATATCGATTAGACATCCATAAAAGACAAATGCATTTAGAACTCAAAATAATCTTACTTTTTGTTTTAAACATTTGCCACGTGTCAGCAATTGGTGGCAGTCATATGGGTAGACGTTCATGATGGACAACAATGTCCCGGACATGTGGGTTAGACGTCCAGAAAATACAAGTGCATTCGAAAATCAAAATAAATTCTGAGTTTTGTTTTGAGAAATTGGCATGTATCAGTAATCTATTTACGCGACATGTGAGTATGACGATGGACATAAACATTTGTCCACCACAAACGTCTAACCCATATGACTGCTGTCTTTTTGACCAAGTTTTAGGGACACGATTGTTATTTTGCTTATACCACATAAATAAATTTATGGCACTGGAGATAATTATAAACTACTTATGGTTCTAGAGATAATTTCCAAGTTATTAGTGGCATTTTCTGTAAAAAACCATATTATATATACGGTTTAAATTGATATATTATTATATGGTCTGTTGTTTTTTTGGATACCCTGGTAAGACGTGGAAATTTTCATTAGGTTCCCATTTTTCTATTCTTTTTCTTTATCATCAATCAAATCACTGTTTGCAACCCGCAACCCGAAATTCTATTTTATCATCAAAGAAAATAAAATATGTATCTATTTGTAATGAATTCCAAAGTTTCAGCATAAGAAAACGTTGAAAGACATACATCCTAATCAAAAGGAGATATGACAGTTTTATTTCTTATTTTATGTCACAAAAACAGGTTTCTCGAAATTTGCAATTAAACATCACAAAAACAGAAACACATTATGTACAATTTAGAACATAAAAGGACATTTGATACAATTATCTCCAAATACAAATCTGACCAACATAAATTAGAACTGTAAGTAATCACTCAGAGAAATCCAATAAAAAACTCGAATGGAACAGAGTTTTTTTAGCAGCCAGAAAATAAAAAGGAGACAAGAAAAAGGATCTTAATGTTCTTCCTCTTCTCCAGAGCGAAAGATCCTTTCAATAGTTTTTTTATTTTTTATTTTCTACAAATCTCCAGCAAAAAAAAGCAGAAAGAAAAACAAATGAAAGATTTTTTTTATAACAAATCAGTGAGATTTGTCCAAAGATTTTCAAAGACGAAAAATGACTATGCTACCCCTTAAAGGGCCCATTAGGTTGCTCTTCAAGGCTTGAGAGCAAGGGCGATCCCAACCTTAGCACTCTTCTCGATCGCCTTAGAATCAACCTCTCCAGAAACGGTGAAGAACGACTTTGGACGCCACTCGTGTTGGATCAATGCGTTTGCTACACCAGCATTGTTCACTCGTGCCTTCACTGTGGTCAATGGGTCGAGTGCGTATTGAGTCCCGACAGTGATGGCGTTCTCCTTGGTTGAGAAGTTGTGGCTAACCTCAGCTCCAACCACAGTGTTAGTCAACGGGTTCACAATGTGGTAGTACGACGCATTCAATTTCTCACCTTTGTCATTACTGTGAACAAACACACTCTTGATTAAAAGATACGCAGCATTAAAAGCTTAAGTCAATGAAATTGTCAATATGGTTGAGGCACCTACATAGTAAGGGACGCAATCAAATCGTCCTTAGTGAAGCTCAAACCAGCGTTGAAATGTTTGAAGTTTCCAGATTCCGTGTTGAAAGAAACGTCAGTACCAAGAGCCAAAACATTGGTTCCAACCACACCGGAGAAATTGACAATCGGGTTAGCTGTTAATCCAACACTGGTGCAGATTCCAGCATAGTCATGCAAATACTGCAGCTCAACCTGTTTTAAATAGTCAATAAAACATATAATGGGTTATTACACATATTCCAACATATCAGGCTCTTAAAAACACTGGACAGAAAGAAAAAGTGCTTGTGAAATTACTTATTCATACCTTGCCAGATTTCTGATCGGGCAACTTGGCGCTTACGATTGCCTTCAGTCCGGGGGCAGGCTCATCAAAGATAAAAGTGGTCAGAAGCTGAAAATATTTACACACAAATTGTCAAGCGAATACTCTAGAAGCAAGGGAAGTTATATATATACACACAAGCTATAAGAGTGTGATTATAGGGTAAGTATGCTGCTTACAGAAGAATCAGTGGCAACTTTAATGTCAGCAGTGAAGTTCTTGTTCTTCACTTGGGTAGCTACATCACCCAAAAAAAAGCTTCCTTTGTTTGTTCCCGTTGTAGTGATTGCCTAACAATTATAACATGATAACGTATAAGAGTCAAATTCATGATGAATAAACACTGAATCACATGGAAACAAATTATGCAAAAAACTTTGAAATATCTGAGTTTCAATCAGTGCTAAAAGACTTGAAGATATCAACAGAAAATTAGTAAGAAATCAAATCTCGAATTTTATCACCAAAACACTATCTAAATTCAGAAACCTGCAAAGCAACAGTAAACTTACTTACCTACAAAAAGTAAGATACACGAAGAACTGACTCAAAAAAAAATCAATAAGAAAACTTACAACACCGGTTGCAGAATATGTAGTGACACTGAATTTCTGGTCTCCTTGGTAGTCCTTGTACAAAAGATCTACAATCCAAGGAAAGTAGCAGCAACATTCAAACCTCAATTTCTGAACTTCATATCTACAGAAATCTAATAAAAAGACTTAAATGGAAAGATATGCTAAACATGCACTGTATATTACTGATAGAAATTCCCAGATCCACGATGAATTTTCAAATACAGCTAAACAACGAGAGACTTAAAAAATCGAGTCCAGAGAGTAACTCTTTTCATATATAGGAATAAACGAAACAGATAGCATCATGAATCGACGGAAACGATACAAGGAATATTTTTTATCAGCTCATAAAGACGAAGCTTCCCACATTTTTGAGTCGACGACCTAGAGAACAGACACATGGAGCGCGATTGAGAAAACCTATAAAATTAAGAGAATCTCAACCAAAACCCAGATCGGAAAACACCTACGACCAAGGACTACTCCGATAACAAAATCTCACGAATAGTCGCACATTCGCGTCACATAGAGAGGTAAAGGGATCGAGCAGTTGAGTACCTCTGGCTTTTTTGCCGATTTCGGTGTAGGGACCTGGACCTTTACCCATGGTTTCTTCAGGGAAATTTGTGAAGAATCCGAAACTGAAGAGAGCTGAGAAGAGAAATGGATTCTGGAAAAAAAGGTGTGGTGTGGAAAATGAAATGAATGTAAGTAATATAAGGGGAAGACGAAAGCCCTAATTTGTTTTATTCTTTATATTTTTCCCTGCTTATCAAGCAAAAATATTTCATCCGTTAGATTAATTTTATTTTCCATCTTTTACAGCCGTTGATTATATATTCCCTACTCACCAAGGCTTTATATTTATTTATTTTATGTTATTTCTATTTTGGCCTTTTCCGCTGTCATTACATGGCAACCAGACGGCAATCTGTAGATATTCTTCCATCTCAATATTCTTCTTTTTTTTTTTTTTAGCATCATCATACACTATTATTATTAATTTGAAACGATAAATGGCCAATTTTCCCCACAAACTATATTGCTTTTGATATTTTTAAACACAAAACTATAATTAATGCCTATAACTACATAAACTATCTATAATTTTAAATTTACTACACAAACTTTCATACTAGTGCTTAAACCTATATATACACAAATGTCGTTATTAGTTTTTTTTTTTTTTTGGCGAGGGTCAAAATCACGATTTGAAAAACAGTGATCGTTTCTCGCTTTCCAAATATTCCAAATAATCCACGGGAAAATATTGGTCTCATCTTGATCTGGTACACGCCAGAATAAATAATCAAGATTATACCAGATAGATTCTCCAAGGAAACTAGTTGGCGTAGAAGGTATACTTGATAAAGCCAGTTTTTGAGTGCAGGTGGACATTCAAAACGAACATGATTAATGGTCTCATTATCTGAACCATATCGTGAACATCTAGTATCACAATTAATACCTCTGTTAGTCATATTTTTGTTTAACAGCAACACAACCTAATAAAACTTGCCAAATAAAGTGTTACACTTTATTTGGGCAATCCAATTTCCAAATTTTCTTATAAAATGCCTGAAAATTTGGACCAAATTGTCCTATTTTTAGTAGGGACAAGGATTCTTCAGTTTGATATCCAGACTTGATTGAATAGCGGTCTGTTCTAGTAAAATGCCATCCCCAATAGTCAGGTTTTTGCCTCCTGGGTATCAGAATTCCCAGGATTATATGAACATCATTTGGTTCAAAATACTGTCGAACTAAGACTTCTTTCCAGGTACCCGTTTTATGATCAATGAATTGATCAATGGTCATATCAAGGAATAAGGGTAGACATGAAGAAGAAGCGGGTCTAGGAATAATGTCAGATATCCATGGATCCTTCCAAATTCGGATCGTTTTACCGTCACCAATTTTCCTAATGATACCTTTATAAACTAAATATTTCGTAGAAAATATGCTTTGCCAACCATAAGAAGGGGAAGCATTCATTTTTGCTAAAAAGGGGCACTGATCTCTATAGTAACGTCTTTTCATCACTTTCGCAAAAAGTGAGTCAGGGAAGTCAATCAATCTCCAAAGTTTTTTGGCCAGGAGAGCCGTGTTAAATTCCTCCAAGGCTCTAGAACCCAAACCTCCTTCAGATTTTGGTTTACATAATTTTTTCCACTTTTTTCCATTGTATCCTTTTGGAGGTTTCTGAGCTTGACCACCATAAATCTACTATGGCGGAGTTTAACTTAAGTATGATAGTTTTAGGTAATCTATAGCATGACATCACATATGTGGGTAAAGCTGTAAGAACCGACTTGATTAAGACCTCCTTACCTGCTTTAGACAAGAATTTGGACAACCAACTATTTATTCTTTCCTGGAGTTTTCCACATACAAAAGCAAAAACATTTTTTTTAGCACCTCCTATGTTTTCCGGAAGACCTAAGTAGGAACTCATTCCTCCTATTTTGGAGATTCCAAGAATCCGGTGTAACTCCATTTTATGGGTATCCGGAACAGCATGTCCAAACTGAATTGATGATTTGTCAAGATTTATTTGTTGTCCAGATCCTAGTTCATATTCTTTAAGGATGTGTAATATTTGTGTATCTTTTTTCTTTAGAAGCTTTACAAAAGAACAAACTGTCGTCTGCGAACAGTAGGTGAGAAATGTTTGGACTAGCTCGAGCAATCAATAAACCCGTAATGAGTTTTCGTTGCTCTGCTAGTCGCAGCTTGGAAATAAGAACTTTCGTGCATAGGATACACAAATAGGGTGATAAAGGGTCACCCTGTCTTAACCCTCTATGTGGGATAATTTTCCTTCCTGGACTCCCGTTTATGAGTACTGAGTATTCCATACTAGTTATACAGTGCATAATACATTTCGTCCATGTATCACTAAATCCTAATTTTCTTAGTAAAACCTCGACAAAAGTCCATTATACTCTGTCATATGCTATGCTCATATCTGTTTTTATGGCCATGAATTGACCATTAACAGCGTTATTGGTACGGAGAGTGGGAAACATCTCTTGAGCAATCAAAATATTTTTGAGATTAGACGCCCAACAACAAATGCGGATTGGGTCTTTGAAGTTAGTTTCGGTAAAACTCTTTTCAGTCTTAAGCATAAAACCTTAGAAATTATTTTGTAACTTACATTACACAAACTAATAGGACGAAATTCCACCATCTTTGTTGGTCTAGAAATCTTAGGGATAAGACATATACTGGTTTTATTCAACCCTTGTTCAAACGACCCGTGACGAAGAAAATCATTCACTAGACCGACTAGGTCTTCCTTAATAGTATTCCATAAATTCTGAAAGAAGAAGGCCATCATACCGTCTAGTCCCAGAGTTTTCCCAGGATCCATCAAGAAAAGGGCTGATTTTACCTCCTCTTCAGTAGCTAATTTTATCATAAGTTGATTATCAGAGTTCGTAATTTTGGGCTCTATTTCATCCAAAATAATATTAGTAATACCATTACTGGAAAAAAGCTCTGAGAAATAATGTGATGCTAAAAATATCCTCATCCTTCGTTATCCATTTTCCATTCTTATCCATAAGTCCAACTATTCAATTTCGTGCTCGTCATTGTCTTGTTTGAGCATGAAAGAATCTAGTGTTGTCATCCCCTTCCCGAAGCCATTTATTTCGACTTTTTTGTTTCCAATAGGCCTCCTCCTCAACATAAGCTTGTCTAAGTTTAGAATTAACTTTGAAGAGTGCATCATTATTATTTGTATTACAGTTTTTCGTAAATCTAATATTTTTTGACGACTTGATTGAAAATTCTTACTTCTCCTGTGAGAAATTTCCTTCTGACAATTCTTAATTTTGCCTAAAAAAGAAATTTTCCAACGGCAGGGAAATCCTTTCCAACTTTTTTTCTATTATATCCTTAAAACCGACTTTACCAATCCAACGTTTATCAAAGTGGAATTGTTTGTGGGGTTTATATGTTTGGTCACTGAAACGACCCAAAATAGGTCGATGATCAGAACCAATTACATTTCCAGATATTCGACTTCAGATCGTGAAATTTGATCATGCCATTCGCTATTACCAAAAGCTTTGTCAAGTACACAACGAATTATTCCATTATTCCGAACCCCTCGCCATGACCAAAAATTACTTAATTTTGGAAATTCAATAAGGCCACAATCCCGTATCATTTGATTAAAAACCAGAAAGGAATTAGTATGTCTAAGTGAACCACCCTGCTTCTCATGATTGTCCGATAGTTCATTAAAGTCCCCAATGATTAACCAAGGGGAAATTCTAATTATGCCCATTCGAGTTAATCGTTCCCAAACATATTCTCTTTTATTTTGGACTAATTATCCATAGAAGAAAGTAATATCCTATCTTGTTCCTTGAAGATCTTATCTACTATATTTTTATCCTTATAATTTATAATGACATTATAAATATTAGAATAAATCAAAGTGAAACCTCCACTTGAACCTAATGGTTTCATAGTGGATAATAAATCAAAGCCCAAGTGCAATTACATTTTTTCTAAAAAAATAAAATTATTTTTTGTTTCTAAAAGAAATAAAAATTCAGGTTTGAATTTCTTCCAAATATCTCTCAAGTAATTAATAGAAAGTTTATTGCCAATTCCCACACAATTCCAGCATAACGTTTGAAAAATCATAAAAAAAATTAAAACTTCATGGAGTCTTTAACTTGCTCCTTAGATTTTTCCTCCTTCGCCTTTTTATCTTTAGGCGTCTTGTGAGGGGACATAGCTGCAATAGCCAACATCTTCTTACAGCTCACCCCATGTAGAGGAGTTGAAGATCTAAAAGATGGCTTACTCGGACCTGGAGGAGGCTTGGCGAGTTTGGCTTCTTTACACTGCTGTAATTTTCGAGCAAAGTCCTCATGAATCTTAGCACTTTCAGCATTAGACATCTCTTGAGTACAAAGTACAGCAGCTTCAAAGGACATGGAATCTAAAACTGATTCGATAGCTTTATCTATTTCAGCATTTTCCATAACCACATCTGTAATTCCCACCTCCTGTGAAGTTGTTGGAAGTGTTATTGGACCAGACCTGTATTTGATTGGATAGCATCATCGATCTCATTTCCAGCAGCCAAATCAGAACCATTAGCCTCATAAGGTCTGGTATCCTCAACGCCAATTGGAAGGGTAGAGCAGCAGCCACTGTCAACACTTCTTCTTCCTAAAACAAAGGTCTTCTCACTTTTTTAGAAGACAGAGTTCCCAAAGATGTACCTTCACCAACATATTGTTTTGGTATATTAGAGACAGAAGCAAGTATTATTTCTATATCAACATCATCAATTAAAAGTATAGTCATTACCATGTCAAGAGAAACTGTCGTTGGCAGAGTATGAGGAAACCCACGACCCTTCTTTGAACCCTCGCCTACATGAGTTTTACCGCTCAGAACTACTCCTTTGAAACTCTTGTTTCTTCCAACAGCACCTTTTTTTCCTTTGTTATCTATACCAGTATCTTGCACCTCTTTCTTTGCTTTGTAGTAAGCACTGGCCTCATGAGTCATTCGGTAGCAGAGAGAACAGAATCCTTCCAATCTCTTGTATTGGAACATGATCTTATATTCCTTTCCTTCTTCAAATTCCAGAATTGAAGAAAAAATTAAGGGTTTAGAGCAAGGGAAATCGATAAGCACCTTTCCTTTAAGCACCTCAATGTGGCCTACCTCTCCAATGGAGCTAGCAACTAGACGGTAAACTTCCTCTACACGGTATTCAAAGGGAATACATGTGATTCTGGTCCAAAGAGTGATTGTATTTGGATAATCTGCATCTGCCAGAGCTTTCCAAGGTGCATAAGATACCATCCAACCATCAAAATTGATGGTTCCATAGTTGAGGACGCTCTCCAAGTTTTTAACATCTTGGAATTCAAATTGAAATGGCCCGTTTCCTAGATTGAGACCACTTACACGTCCCACCAGGTTCCAAAACTGAGGCATTCTAAAGATGAAGGTGTCAACATTCTGGATTAGAGGGTTTAGACAACGACCCATCAGCATCTTTGAACATCTCGCTAATAAAGCTGAGTTATCAATCTTTGGGATCTTAATCTTCAGCCTTCTTGGAGGAGAGATAGGAGCAGCACTCTTCTTATTCAGACTTAGTTGAGACATCCTCACAAGCTAAAAACAAAGAGAGATCTCGATTAGCAAGAAAAGAGAAAGGTAGAAGTTTTTAGAGAAAAGTATGAGACGTGAGAGGTTGATAAAACCAACTATATCGACTCTTATAATTAACTCAGTTTTAGGGTTTTCACAGTTCCTATTTAAAAGGAAAGATAACCTAATTGAATCAAAAGCAATTAAAGGGATAATCAATATGGAAAAGAGAATATTTTTGAACTAAATAGTTCTATAAAATTCTTTCGAATTTTTAGAAAATTAAAAACATTCGAAATCATATATTGTGGTATAATTTGAAATTTAAAAGAATAGATCAAGATAACTACAACAGGTGTCGTGAGCAGTAGATGATTATTACTAAAGGTTTGCAAAGGCCATATTTCTTCACAGACAATGCAAGCACAATGACACCAGATGAAAGTTAAAAAACCAGAGACTCTATTGATCCTGGGAATGAATGTTTTAAGCACCATGACATATGTGTGTGGAGGATATAAGTACACGAGACAATGGATTACTAAACAAGACATAATCAATAGATCTTTCCACAAGTGGCTAGGTTTAAAAGTTCTAGTTGGATTTGTTAAACAAAGTACTCGACTCAGCATCAATATTCTATGATTTATGAGACCAGTATCATATCTTAGTATTATATGCTATTAAATCCTTTCCAAATTAAGTTCTTAAGCATAGTTCGAAATTTGAAAAGATATAGCAAAGTTAAATCAATATCCAGAACCGAGAAATTAGGAGCTTGATTTGATAACCGCAAATTGTTTCTTGTATAGCACAAAGAGTTTGTAGAAACACTAAGTGAAATAGTCTTGGCCTGGGTAATAGTGAAATGATTCCAGATTAAAACTATTAACCAATGACAATTAGTTACCATGTAAAAGACATCACATATTAGAACTTATTGCTTGAGGCTAAACCATAGTATAGACCAGTAGAGACAGTTTAAATCATCTACTCGCACCTGAAAAACTTGGTTTATATATGTTACCAATATCTCCATTGCTATGTCTAGAAAGGAAGCTTGGTGAGCGACTCTTCTTTGTCTCAAGAGTATTGCATCGCAACTCTGGAGTAGCCAGTGAACCGGGTGCCGAAACAAAGCTGCACAGTTTATCCGTACCTCCATTAGATTTAACGAACACAAATTATACTGGAACAAATTATATATCATTTTCTGCATATGGTACAAGTTCTCCAAAACAGACAATGCAATGAATAATTTAGAACCTATATAATGGACCATATTCATCTGTAATAAATTATGCCATTCTAGATGATGATCAAGTAAGACGTTGGCCATATAAGTTAAAGTGCAATGTCTCAGAGCAAATAGGATCAGCTTTGAAACACCATCTAAAAAACTAATAGATTCCAATAAGAAGAGTGTAAAGTAAATGGAAAATTGAATCTCAAGCTATACTTAGATTTTAAACATCTAATTTTCGAATAGTGTAAAGACTTCTCATGACACTTTGAATTATATAGTAAGGAGTTAAAGGGAGAGAGTCAAAACTCACAATTTCCCTGCTTGGAAATCTTACTAACATCAAGGTTTCAAAAGAGATACACGTTCACTTAAGGTTGATGATCCCTTAGGAATACGAATTCGTGATGCACACCAAATTACAATTCTATGGAGATTAAGTTTGTTCAAAGCTCCAAAACTTTCAAAATTGCAATCCCTTGCGACACGATCCTTGACTCAAACTAAATGCTAAGATAATCAAAGATAACCCAAAATGGGCCAAAACTTACCGATGAGACTCTCCTAAAAACCTCCTTCTTCTGAAAAATTTGAAATGCAGAAAGCGAAAATGGAACCTCCTTCCCTCGACGGTCCCAAAAATCTCCCCTGAAATTCGCTCTTTACACGTCGGAGTAAACCCCTTCGCCCGCCGGAAATCGCATCCTCACTCGCCGGAAATCACCTAATTTAAGATGCCTTACCCACGGATAAAATATAATTTGTTATGTCAAATAATATATTATTTTTGGGATTAAAATTGGTTGATTCTCTCAAATAATATATTATTTTTATTATTTTATACACGAAATATGATTCATGATTATACCCATAAATTATCTATAATCTTAGATTTACCACATAAACTTTCAAACTAAACTAATTCTTAAAACCTAAAAATACACAAACGTTGTTATTGTTCCATTAGTTCGATGATAAAAATAGCATGTGGATTAGTGATGTGTAATATCATGAATCTATATTATCTATCCATTTGCCCGATTTAATAAATACCAACAATTGATTCAAAAACAAACTCATATTAAAAGAACATAACTCACATTATCTTCTTCTTCTTGGCTCCATATTTTAGATCTGTTGGAATTTGGGATTTGTTGCTAAAGTGTTGGCTACAGGGTATGAGTAGCAACAAATCCCAAATCCAGATAAATCCTAATATATGAAATCAACAATGATTTATATAAAGAGAAAAGCGTAGTTTTAGATATACAAGTATTTGATTTGGTATTTGGTACACTGATTGGTTCCAAGTATTTAAGTTAGAATATCGTTTCACATGTTTAGGTACCAAAACAATTTTGGTTCGATTTCGGTTCAAGCTAAATTGTTTGCAATTCAGCATCATGAACAAAGGAGCAAATCAAACCGATATTTCGACCAGCCTCTTTATAAGTACCCATATAATCACACATAACCCAAACTGGAGGCGAAGATAATAGATTACCAAATCAGCAATCATAATTACACTTTATGTAATCATGTCAAGGACGTGTCTACCGTGAAGCATAATGAAACAGTGAAGATCTATGAACAACAGGTGAAATAACAATTTGATCATTAACAACAATCCACTCATAAGCCTCCATATGAGCATCACAAACATTCATATACCAATCACTTGCGTGACGTTGATACATTAGTGATAACAAGATTTTACTTAGTTTCATATACCTATTACATAGTTCAAATAATTGCAGTATAATAGGCTATCAAACCAAATGGGTGAGCAACTATGCAATTAGAATGTGATCAAACTTATTTAATTCAAGCCAAGTAGATGAGATGATTTTCTACTAACCTAAATGAGCAGCTTAAACAAGCTAGATAATAAAAAGAAACAACAGATAAGCAGAAAAGAAATCTAAACAGCAGGATAGCAGAGCATAAGTCTAAACAGCAAGATATCAAAGCATAAATCTAAATAATATATATGAAAGGCAGAAATCTAAATAGCATGTAAGTAGAGCATAAATCTAAACAACTTGTAAGTAGAGCAAAAATCTAAACAGCCTGATGATAAAGAGGGTTCCTGAGGAGTGGAGATCATTGATCAATGGATTACTTAAGTCAACTAGGTTACTTAACAAAACTCAAATAGAGCGGAACTCTATGCATTAAGTTCATAGACTATTGAATCCACTCTCATGGCAAACAATCTCATAAAAGCTATCAATAGTCCCTATCATCATAAGCGTTTTAACAACCTATCTGGAATGAAGAAACAACTTAATCTAGCCAACAAACACCTTAGACATTCAATCTCTTGAGCTAAGAATGTAAATCTCTAAGATGGTTCAATCAGATATTCTATCAAGCACCTTTTGGGTGCTAAAATTTCTAATAATGGATTTCAATTGATCAAAGAGACGCAATGGTGTACTGGTTTACGCACACCCCTGGTTCTTTTTTGAGGCATCTTATCACTTAGTAATCCAAACTTAATTAAGAGAGGGATTTACCACTACTAAAGATCATGTTAAGCTCAAGGAAAGAAAACATTCAATGCATCTCAAGGCCCTAAATCAACAAATTAAGTTCAATTAGAAGAAATCAAATGAGGTCCTTTCGAGACACAACACAAGCATAGGTTTCCTAGGTGAAAAATTGCAAGTCCAAAAGCTCACAGTTACTAGCTGTCAACCTAACAAGGCTACATATCCTTAGTAAGATAATTCCCAAAAACATAAGTGCACATGCATTAATTCTAGACTCTATTTTTGTGGAAGGATTTCAAAAAATTTCAAATTTCTATCATTTTTCTATGCCTTAAAAGATATGCTATGCATGCAGACTCAAGTGCAAAAATTTGAAACTAAGAACACAGAAAACATGGTTAGACACCTCTAGAACTCTCCTCCAAACTTAAATTACACAGTTGATGAGTGCTATGTGTTGTGAGCAAACAAACAATTAAATCAACAAATGCACCACATACTAGGTAGTTGTATGCACTTGAGGTTCGAACCTAAGGGAGTAATGGTTGCAACAATAGGGATGCAAGATCCTATGTCAATCTAGAGCAATCGAGATGGGAGTGATGCAATTGACACTAAAACAAGAAACAAACTGAACAAGAAACAAACAAATGCATTATAATCATAGTCAAATCAACAAGCAAAAGAAACAAGATCAAACCAAAAGCAAAAGTAATAGAAATTAAACATGCAAATACCAAATTAAAGTAAGCAAATGATCTAGGCAATGACGATCAATCTAGGGACAGGTCAAATGACAGAAATGATGCAACAAGGAATCCATTAAGCACCGCTTAGGGCATGGAACACAACACACATAGAAAGACTAGCCCACTCTCATGACACTAATCACTATTCTAGAGAAATGACCCAATTAAACTCTCATTTGTTAGATCAAGTCTCCAAAATGCTTTAAAAACAAGTCCACTATGACCATTCAATCCCATAACATCATCTCTCGAAGGCTATGGAGAAAGAACCTTAAAATAGGCTTTCAGGAATTTCATTAAACACCTTTCGGGCGATAATTTTCCTAGCAACAAAACTCAAGTGATCAAGGAGAGTTAAACATTAAGACTACCTAAATAGGAGGATCTAACAATCCTAAGCATCAATCAATCATCACCAAGCCCTAGATCTAGCGACAACCTAAACCATTCTAGAAGACTACTCACTAATACTCATATTAGATNGACAACCTAAACCATTCTAGAAGACTACTCACTAATACTCATATTAGATTAGTGAAAAATGAAAAGCAATACATAATGAAAAAAACAAGAGAAATAAACAAGAGATTCTTAATTAGATTAAGAAATGACGCAAAAAGATGGATCATCCAAAAGGATCCCAATGTTTCTTCTCAAATCTCCAACAAAGTGTTCTTGAAAAATTGAGAGAAAACTATTATATGAATCTAAAAACTTAGGAAAATTCAAGGCTTTTTTATGTTTGTGTGCCCATCCACGTATTTATACTCCTTAGGATTAGGATTTTGAAACGACTTAAATTGAACCAAAGTAAATTGAGACAAACCGGTCTAAACCGAAAATCAAGCCAAAATGTCTAAGTGGTTCATATAGTCTTGGGTCATGCGAGTCGAGAGGTTGGTCGAGGTCAAGAGCAATTCATGTGTTCGCAATCGTGTCTCGGTTGAGGTGTGCAAGAAAGCATGTACCGCGGTCGAGACATTGGTTGAGAAGGGATGGCCCGCTGTCGAGAGCTAGGCGAGATGGGTCGAGAGCTGGTACCGCTGTCGAGGCATCCAGTTGAGGGCTTTCCGCATGGATTCTGTGTAGTCTGCGGGTTATGCGTCGGGTGATGTGTCAGGACGTGTTGGTCCATTCTTTACCTCCTTTTGACGATTTAGAGCCTCTAATCTGAGCCTTTTCCTCCATAAGTTCAAATCCAAGTTCCTTGTGTGCAACTCCATCCTTTTAGCTCCAATATCCATAGTCTCAAGCTTCCAAATCACCTAAAAAGACCGAAAAATAAGAACATATGCAAATGCAAAGCCTGAGGACTCTAATGCATGAGAATGACCTTAAGTGAACATAAAATGACATTATATGAATGAAAATGATACTAAACTACAATGAAAAATATGTAAAATATGACACACATCAACTTCCCCGGACTTGCCTTTTGCTTGTCCTCAAACAAACAAAGACATAAATCCGAAAAAGAAGTTGAGACCAGCAACTCAAAGTCATAGACTAACATGATTAAATGCTAAGCTCACTATCTGAGATGGTAATTCTAGGATGCAATTGATGCCAAATTTACTCAAAAATCTAACCATACTCATCAAAGCTCAACCTAAATCCAACTTTAACCTACACTATGCATTCAAATTAACTAAACCTTTTGACATTCAATTAAGCTCAAAACCATGAATCACACAATGCAAACCATATGAACTTGTTTGGCTAGGGAAAGGTTAAGAGATTAAAATGATCTCTTCATCCATAAGGTCCAATGCTCAACATAAAAGGATAACTCACGAAACGAGCTTTAGGATAATGCTAAAGGTCTAGAGCAACACTAATCCCCATTGATCCTAAAATCTACCCTTCTCTCAAAAGGATAACTCACTATTTTGTCATACTTTCTTGGATTAATTTCCTTTTCTTTGCTTCATTTCTTTCTAAGGAGAGGGGTTTATAACCTTGGACATCTAGCGGGTTTGGATTCTCTTAAACTTATGGCTCACTTTCTTTTAAATCCTTTTTGATTCTAATCTTTTCCTTGTCGTTTCCTTGAACCACATAACCATTCTGATGCAACCAAAACCCTTTACTAGACCCTTTTAACAATCACTTTAACACCCTTTTCTCTCATAATCCTTCTTTGAACACCACTTCTTAATCGATCACTTTATCAACCTTTTTTCCCATAAATACTTTTAAAGTTAAACACACATACATACTCTCACCTCAAAATAAGGTTCCCACCTAGTCCTATTTGGTCCAAAAATCGTGAACCAAAACTACATGAGAGACCACACTTGTCGGCTCAAACCTCACACTTTATTCCAAGTTCGTATCCAAAAATAGGCCTAACACACGCGAAACATGATGGCTTGAATGAAAGCTAGGCTAAGGGTGTGGAGACTAATTCATAAAATGAACTAGCTATTTGAGTAACAAAGAGTGGCAAAATGGTGAAAGATACTCAAATATGTATATGTGATCCACAAGNGGTGAAAGATACTCAAATATATATATATATATATATATGTGATCCACAAGTTCAAAATGCAATGCAAAGTGTGATAATTAAGTATCAAAATTAGGTTCCAATAAGCAAGGTTTATCTTCAAATCACAGTAAGCTTCAATCAAAGAGAACCTAGAGTCAAACATTCCAAGCATGGTTCTACCTTAATTTCAACTAGCAACATAA
This sequence comes from Lepidium africanum, assembly GCA_900406405.1. Lineage (NCBI taxonomy): Eukaryota > Viridiplantae > Streptophyta > Magnoliopsida > Brassicales > Brassicaceae > Lepidium > Lepidium africanum. Next base: position 28,381 of record OVAX01002451.1, read on the forward strand.
AGCATCAAACAATTAACATCTTGGGTGTTGAACTTAGCAAGTGAATCATTTAGTCTACTCAAGGCAACAATATCATTGTTCTAATGCAAACCCATATGATTTCAAGACTCAATCCTAAAATGATATACTAATGCAAACTATATGCTTCTTTTTGTGCTTTTTTCAAAATTTTTTTTAATGAAAAACCAAAAAAATGGCTCAAGAAATGTAAACCAACAAAACTAAAAACGTCATTAGCACTAGGCTCCATCCCCATGACTCACTTCTCACCGTCTCGGTGAGATAACAAGCTCGAAGAAGAAAAACCTTAAAAAAACAAACACAAAAATGCAAAGAAAAAATTCAAAACTATATACAAAATTAGTGATTGGTACCTTGTACACCGATTAAGTTTCCCAAATGTCATGTCGACATTAGGGTCTCCAGAGATCTCATCCCAATCCGCATCTATTTGTTGAGGAAGCTCCACTTGTTCTTGAACCGCTTCTTGTTGTTCCTCAACCTTTTATTCGAGTTGTCTAACCGGTTCCTCTCCATCCAAAACATATCCATGAAGTATCTTGATTTTCCTCTTGATCCAACCAAGCCTCCTAATTATCTTGCATTGATTTTTGATGACGGTTAGGATTGCCTTATCCCTTTGTGTCCTTGGCACAAAGTCAATTGGTGGAATCTCCCATCCTAGCATATCCAACACGTTTTCCGGTGCATTTGATGATGAAGCCGCTTCGGTGCTCTCAGATTCCTTACTCTCTCCATACTCAAACAAGATGTTGTCCAATGAATCCAAAGTCTTCTCAGGACATAGCAAGATAAGAGTCCGAAAATCCCTTCTCTATTCATGTAGGGGAATTACCTTAAGCCATCCTTCCAAACTAAGACCTTAATCCTTGGTAACAGCGTTTTTACTATATTTCAAATAACCTACTGCACTTTCATCATTGTAGAACAGAAAGGTGTC